>JABMCL010001079.1:585000-670000 GCA_018857735.1 Alviniconcha marisindica | reverse complement strand
ATTCGAAGCCACATATGTAGGGTGTACCACCTGTTCTTTCGGAATATCATGGGAAACAAACCAACAAACCATGGAGTATCATGGGAGAGGAATAGAAGAAGACAGCTGAACAACCAACGAACCACACACACACATGCACGTGCATGCATGCACGCACGCAAGCACAACTGAACGGCACTGACAAGCACACAGGTGCATTTAGCGACACAAACGTTAATGCAGATCCCACTGTATTCTATCGCTTGTGTAAGCACATGTATGTAGCAGTAAGGTTATTCCAGAATCGACGAAAATAAAAGAACACCGGCACTTTACAGCGCTTTGTGACACGCAATGCTCAATGAAATTTGACGTGTCTGCAAAGGGTGCTTTCAGTCGTAGTTAAGCCCCCTACCTCCCTTAGTGCACCCTCCCACTCGTCTCAGCCAAACCAAATGTTGTGGTCACCTTATTCAAGGTCAATGTTGCTTTACGTCCACACTTAGAGACCATAAGGACTATTAGGACGGGGAGCCCAGTACAGGACAGCCACCTCGACTTTCACACAGCTGCTGAGCTCTGCGAGAGTGCTCGTTCAGTGTTGCTTTACGTCCACAGAGACCATAAGGACTATTAGGGACGGGGAGCCCAGGACGGCCACCTCGACTTTCACACAGCTCGAGATAGTGTTCGTTCAATGTTGCTTTACGTCCACAGAAACTATAAGGACTATTAGGGACGGGGAGCTCTGCCACATAGTGTTCGTCCAATGTTCTTTACGTCCACAGAAACCATACGGACTATTAGACGGCCACCTCAACTTTCACACAGCTCCTGAGCTCTGCGAGATAGTATTCGTTCAGTGTTGCTTTACGTCCACAGAGACTATAAGGACTATTAGGGACGGGGAACCCAGGACGGCCATCTCGACTTTCGCACAGCTCTGTGGTCACCTTGTTACCGTGAACACCTTTTGCCTTTTGTCCAGGTGCCTAGTCATCCCAGCCCTGCACCATGCCGTCCAACACCCACACCGTGATTGGCGGCACCAAGCGCTTCGAGTGCCGCGTCATCGGTCATCCGCGACCAGAGATCCGCTGGTTCAAGGATGGCCGAGACATCACGGACAACGACCGCTACAGCTTCGACCACACCTACGAAGGCGTCATCTCCATGATTATGGAGAACATCGGCCACAACGACCAGGGCAACTACCGCTGCAGGGCGGAGAATTCGGAGGGCTTTGCCTCCACCTCAGCTTATCTGCTTGTCAAAGGTCAGTGTAGTCACTAGGGGAGAGTGGTCCGAGACCGGTGTGTGTGTGTGTGTGTGTGTGAGCGTGCGTGCGTGCGTGCGTGTGTGTGTGTGTGTACACGTGTGTGTATGTGTGTGTGTGTGTGAGGGTGGGTGGGTACCCATGTGGATGGGTGGGGGGGTGGGGGACATGTGGATGGGTGGGGGTGGGTGGTACCCATATGATGGGATGGGTGGGTGGGTACCCATATGATGGGATGGGTGGGTGGGTACCCGTATGCTTGTGGTGGGTGGGTGGGTACCCGTATGCTTGTGGTGGGAGGGTGGGTACCCGTATACTTGTGGTGTGGGGGTGGGTCGGTACCGGGTGGATACCCGTATGCTTGTGGGGGATGGGTGGGTACCCGTATGCTTGTGTGAGGTCGGTATGGGTACCCGTATGCTTGTGTGAGGTCGGTACCCGTATGCGTGTGTGCTGCATGCACGTGA
Source organism: Alviniconcha marisindica (assembly GCA_018857735.1). Classification (NCBI taxonomy): domain Eukaryota; kingdom Metazoa; phylum Mollusca; class Gastropoda; family Provannidae; genus Alviniconcha; species Alviniconcha marisindica. The sequence continues at coordinate 668,278 of JABMCL010001079.1, read as the reverse complement.
GTGCGCTGGGCGCCAAGCAGGTCAACTACAGAAACAAAATTATTCTGTTTCCATTAAATATGTAAAAGTCGACTGGTTTCAGGGAATGCTTCAGGCAGGAAAGGTTGTATGTTTCTCCCTTCTTACACACTTTTGTTCTTGATTTGGTTGGTAGTACGACTGAGTGCTGCAGGAAGTTTGCTGATTTCCGGTTCTGTTTTTGTTTTGTTTGTTTTATCTTCACAAGTTATGCTTTCATGTTGGAGCTTATTCTTTTGATCTGTTGCGAGTTTGCTTTCTACATTTGTTAATTTGGTGTGTAATCCTTTCTGCTTGTCCTATGCTTCTGCCTTTTCTTTTGTTAATACATGGCATTCTTGCAGTCTCGCTGTCTCACAGCCATCTACCATTTCTGCACGAATTTATACACCGAATTGTTCTTATTGTCCTTTTTCCAATTCCCTCATCCACACCAAAGACTTAGGGTAGTGTCTGTCCAGCAAACTGGCAGCAAACGTTTTGTATCCAGTGTGACTGCACTGCACTGCACGTGCTACCCTTGTTCTTGTCTCTCAATCCTTGTGCGTAGCCGAGGATCCAGAGTTCAGGAGCTGTGTGAAAATCGAGGTGGCCGTCCTGGGCTCCCCGTCCCTAATAGTCCATACAGTCTCTGCAGGACGTAAAACAACATCAGAGAACAGAACTCAGGAACAGTGTGAAAGACGAGGTGGCCGTCCTGAGCTCCCCGTCCATAATAAAGTAATACTCCATACGGTCTCTGTGGACGTAAAGCAACATTAGAGAACAGAGTTCAGGAACAGTGTGAAAGTCGAGGTGGCCGTCCTGGGCTCCCCGTCCCTAATAGTCCGTAGGGTCTCTGTGGACGTAAAGCAACATTAGAGAAAAGAGCTCAGGAGCTGTGTGAAAGTCGAGGTGGCCGTCCTGGGCTCCCTGTCCCTAATAGTCCGTAGGGTCTCGGTGGACGTAAAGCAACACTGAACTCGAATGTAGCCGAGTCGTCAAAAAAGGGCGAAGGGAGAAGGTGGTGTTAGGTGATTGTGTCACTGAGTCGACACCCTTTCTGTTTGCGCCTGTCCCCCAACGGGTCTGATGGCCTAGCTCTCAGGAATTTGTTTACCTGGGGGTTGTGTGTTGGCGAGTTTGCCCACGTGGTTTGCAGTGTTCGTGAGCTGCATGAGCGTTTTACCGTGTCAGTGTTGCCGCCATGGTGATGGTGGCACGGATCTCGTCTCTTCAGCGTTGACTGGGGGCGTCACGTGACGGGCCAACATCTCTCTCTCCCTCCCCCCTCCTTTTGTTCAGTTCAGCTCAAGATGGTATCTACGCGCCCAGAAAAGCCATATGCGCTCCACCTCGTCTCTCAGAAGTTTTCCAACGTTGCCTTTGAAACGGCAGTTCCAATGTTCGTCTGATTGACGGTGGACCTCAGTCTCTCGTCCTTTCTCTTCCTGCGGCCTCCACCCATTCCATTTCTGTCTGCTTTACTCACTGAGACTCGAGCAGTTACTTTTTTCGTTGTTGTTGTTAGGCGACCTTGTCCCCGGTGGTTTTTGCGGCCTTCTCATTAGCAGTTGGCTGAGTCAATGTGTTGGGGGTGATGGAGGGGCCATCCAGTTGACATGCCAGGCCGCTTGATTTGTGCACTTGGCCTCCCGGCGCGAGTCTGCGCCGGCCGAAATGACTGGGGGAGGAGGGTTGGAAGGTGTGTGTGTGTGTGTGTGTGTTGGGGGGGGGGGGGGGGGGGGTCGCTTCGGCCCACCACCGTCCTCCTATCCAAAGTTGTGGTGTGCATGCGGGCACTGCCTTGCGACTTTTCCCCCACAGTTCACAGCGTATTACATAACAACGGCTTTCACCGCTGTCCATCTTAGTCAATTGACCGAGGGCAGAAGAAACGTTCTCAGTGGTGGTGACAGCTAGCTCACAGTGCAGCCGACTTAGCATAAAGTACCGGAAAACTGACTGGACTTGACTGATACATAGTTGTGGTGCGCGATGACCACTGAGATCTCAGTGCCGTGACTCATTGGCTGTCCATCACGTTGCCGTGTTCTTCTTCTGTATAGCAACCAACTTCCTAGACTACAGGAAGTAGTGCCGCATTTTAACCCCTTCACTGCCCCAGTCTGTAAAATTTCCGGACTGTAAAGTGCACACATACACGGCTGCAAACAGTATATTTGATGATCCTATAACAAACCCACTTTCAATACTGGGCTTTTGATAGAAGTCCTTTCACGTGCTCATGCAAAGGGGGGAAATCTTTAATGATTTCAAATTTGGCACTTTTACTGGTTGTTTTCCGAATGACGGCGGGGCAAGCATGGCAGTGAAAGGGTTAAAAAAAGGGGGGGGGGGGGGGGGGGAGAGAAGACAACTGTAGGAGATGTTGGGGCGGATCCTGGAATTTGAGCATTAGTGACCATAGAAGATGTGCTTTAGTCTGGACTCAGTAAAAAGAGTAGTTAAGGCTCAGCAGTAGCCGCACAGGGCAACTCAGTTCCACTCTGGGATAGTTCTGGAGAGTAGTGTGTTTTGTTAGTATTGTGCCTTTCTCCCTTTTTGAAGACTATTGTCCAATCACTTGGAACAATTTCCATGCTCAGTGAGATTTAGCAGCAAAGCGCTGGTGGTGGAGCTACCTCCTAGATCCTCGGCAGCTTCTCAAAGCACTCTAGCACTTGATACCACCGGGTCTGCTGACTTAATTGTGATGGCCGGGTTGAGATTTTTCAGTAGCTTCTCTGTTTGGAATGGTGGTCATGCTGTTGGCATTGCAGCATGGGTGATTGGTATCTTGTAGGGACACAGAGCATCTTACAGTTACAGTTAATTCAACTTCACTCCAAGTTTATATCATGATGAAGGTTAATTGAAGTTGCCTGTTTAAAATCGGTCTTTGTTTTCTTTACTTTTCTTCTGTTCTTTGTTTTGTTGTTGTTGTTTTGTTGTCCACAACCAGTTTGCTGCTTTGCGTGGTGAGATGCCTGCGTTTTTCTGTTTTCTCCAGTCCAATGCAGGACCAGATTTTTAAAAATTATTTATGATCAGCCCAGTCCTCTGTTATGAGATTTTCTATGTAAGTGGTGAGGTGCCTGCGTTTTTCTGTTTTCTCCAGTCCAATGCAGGACCACATTTCGATTTTTTTATTTATGGTCAGCCCAGTCCTCTGTTATGAGATTTTCTGTGTAGGTGTCAGCTCCTGCTGTTCTATAGGAAGAAGTCGTAGATACTTTCAGAGTAACGTTTTAACACTGAAGGGGTCCAAAATTGATTGACTGCTTTCCACAGTACTTTAACAGGATCGGTTATATTAAGAACTGTTTTTAATGGAAGTCAGACAATATTATTTAACAATGGAAGGAAACTGGGTGTCATGTTGATGTTGTGCGGAGCATTTGAAAGAGGGATGCATAGTCGTTGTTTTTATATTGTAAGCGACTACAATGATTAAAAAAAAAAATGGTGCTGAGCCATTTAGTAAACATTGCTGATCCAGACTGGTGTGGGTGTGGTGTGTGGGTGCGTGCGTGCGTGCGTGCGTGCGTGCATGCATGCGTGTGTGTGTTCGTGTGGGGGTGGGGGTGGGGGTGGGGTGGGGGGCAATAAAACGCTGTGCATTGCGTGAATATATATCCATGTTCACTCCATCCCTTTGCATGATGCTGTACAAAGTGAGATCTGCAACGATGATGCCTGTGTTGTCGTTATTTTCATGGAACGTGGTAACAACATTCACAAGGCTGTGTTGGGTGTTTTTCAGCTCACAAGGAGCACCCTGATGAAGAAATTGAGGAAGTGCATGCCATGGAGCTGGAGGAGCATTTCGTGTACAAGTCTAAGAAGGACAGCAGCATCATCACTGAGTACCTCAGGGAGGACAAGATGGATGTGGATGCAGTACGCAAGCGCACTTTCGAGCAGGCTGTGGATGATGAGAAGGAGAACACTCAGGAGGTCTTGAACGGCACTGTCAGCAAGGAGTCCTCAGGCAAGAAGCTATCCATGAGTGTGGAAGAGCAGTCTTACAGCAAGAGTGCGATTAATGGATATGAGGAAACCAAGAAGAGCAGCAGCAAAAAGACGAAGAGTACATCAGAGGAATCCTTGTCTGCCATTGAACTTGGTGCTGTCTCAGAACAAGAACAAACTCTTCAGCTGGAGTCATCAGAGTCCAAATATTCAGCTTCAAGGGTCGAGAAAACCTCAAAGTCTTCTATCTCATCAACATCTGAGAAAGAATTGGTATCTTCTAGTTCCAAGAAAACAGAAGAAAGTATTTTATCTGTCTCTACCTCAGTGGAGGAGACTCAAGTCAAATCCAAGACCAGATCAAAGGAGTCTGCAATGATTGTTGGAGTGGAAACAGAGGAGTCTGCCTCATTCAGATCTAAAAAGGAGAGCAAGAGCAGTTTGACAACCAGTGTGGAAACAGAGGAATCAGAAGCCAAATCCAAAGGACTGAGTTTGTCTGTTGAAACATCAGAAGCGGAAACATCCAGCAAATCAAGTAAAGAAGCAGCAAAAAGCCTGATCGCCAGCGTCGAGACAGAAGAGGGAAAGCAGGAAGCAGATAAAGCAGTCCTATCAACTGAAGCGACATCTGAAACAACCAGGAAGGAGGCCACGGACAGCGGAAAACTGACCGCAGAGGTAAAGGTGGAAGAGGTGCCAGAGGAGTGCCGCATGGAACCTCAAAGTGCTGAGGATGGTGCTGGTGACATACCCCAGGATATGACCGACAGTGCACCAACCAGCCTCTGCAACGACAGTGGCTTCATGGAGTCCTCTATGCTGGAATCTTCCCTACTGCAAGCAGATGAGAGCATGCTGGAAAGTGCCAAGGAGGAGTCCCCTGTGCGCACTGCCACTCCTGAAGTAACAGCAGACAAAGCCAAGGTTTCTGCCGAAAAAGGTACCGCAGCCAAAGCCAAAACCCTGAAAGAGGAGTCTCATGTAGAGGAGATTGTGGTCTCAGACGCATCCGAGACATCTGAACTGAGGTCAGTTGTCCAGGAACCTGAGATACCTGATGTCAAAGAGAGCAAGGAGAGTGTGACAGCTACCACCAAGGTTGCAGAAGAAAAAGAAGCATCTTATGTCAAGGAAGTGACAGAGGAAACATCTGCAGATGCAGTAGCAGCAACAACAACAACAGCCGAACAAGCCAGAGTTGAGGAGCGGGAGGAGACAATCAAGATGGAGAAGACATCAGTCTCACAAGATTTATCTCGCGCTGATGAGACAACAGAGCTGACATCAGCGGGAGACATCACTGGTCTCCTGGATGAGAAACCAGACCCTGTGACAGTGGTGGAGGAGGAGGTGGTGGCTGTGGCTGAAGACCAGCAGGAGCAGAGAGCCCGATGGGTGGACCAGATCACCACCAGGGCAGAGACCCTTATCATAGAAGGCGAAGGGAAGAAAGTGGATGAGCTGAAAGCCAAGGATGAAAGTGCCTCTGCCACTGAGAAGCATGAAGACAAACCAGAGCTGAGCACAGCCTCCACAGAGGTCTCAGAGAGTTCTGTGGATGCTGAGAGTCTTGTGGCCAGACAACCCTCAGTGGTGGGTGACTTGCCTGAAGTCCAGGCTGAGGTGGCAGCTTCTAAGCAGGAAAGCTCAGAAAAACAGACCGGAGGTCATCAGGCAAGGCTAGAGGTAGACGAAGGCCTGTCTGCACAGAATGTCCTGGGCCTGCAACGCATGCCCACTCCAATCTTTGAGGATGTTGAAAGCTCTGTGGACTCTGTGAAGCCGGTTGGAAAAGAGACAGCAGCTGCTGCTGCCAAAGAAGAAGACCTTACTGTAAAAGCAGAAGTGGACACAGAAGAGACCAAGAAGGCTGGCAAAACCGAAGATGAGCTGAAACTGTCTGCCGAAGCATCAGTCAGTGAGGGTGAAGGTGTGAGTGCCCCCAGGATCGTGTCTGTCCCTGAAGATGTTTCCGTGATGCTGGGACAGGCTATTCGCCTTGTGTCACAAGTACAAGGTAAGACTGCACTTCATCTGATATTATTTGTGTAGGATGTGGTTGATGTGTTGCATGTAATGTTAGCTTTATGAGAGAGAGAGAGAAAGAGAGAGAGAGAGAGTTGCTGGCTGCCATCAGTGTTTTAAATGTACAAAAATTATTTAATTTATGAAAACTAGTACTTATGATCTTGATTAATAATCAAAACATATGTGCTCACATCTGCCTGCAAGTACATGTTACACACACACACACACACACACACACACACACACACACACACACACACACACACACACACACACACACACACACACACACACATGTGCACATGCATGCATGTAATCACTCATGCATGCATACATACAAGCACACACACACACACACACACACACACACACACACACACACACACACACACACACACACACACACACACATGTGCACACACACACATGTGCACACACACATGCATGCATGTGCACACACACACTCATACATGCATGCAAGCGCGTGCATGCACGCACCCATGCACGCACGCATGCATGCACGCATGCACACACACACACACACACACACACACACAGGCCTAACAGAATGAGTGAAAAGATAATGGTCTGAATTTGCCTGCAAGCACACATTACACACACACACACAGTCATGTGCACATGCATGCATGTAATCACTCATGCATGCACATGCACACACACACACATGCATTTGCACACACACACACACACACACACACACATGTGCACACATGTGCACACACACATGCATGCTTGTGCACACACACACACATTCATACATGCAGGCATGTGCACACACACACTCATACATGCATGCATGCCCTGCGTGCACACACTCATGCACACACGCACGCACACACACATGCATGCACGCACGCACACACACACACACACACACATTCATATAGGCCTAACAGAATGAGTGAAAAGATGATGGTCTAAACTTGCCAGCATAAAGCGATGCATGTGATGCATTTCCATCTTTTGTTTTTATTTCCAGACACCTCAGTTGATTAGAAAGTCAGTAAAAGAAAAGGTGACACCCAAATGATTTTATTTTTTTACACTACGGTAAAACCTGTACAGTACACAGCCGATTTTACTATCAAGGTCCTTTTTAATCCATCAGGCAATCCGCAGCCAGAGGTAAAGTGGTTCAAAGAGGGTGACACTGTGAAGGCAGGGGAGAGAATCACACTTCAAACAGAAGACGATATTTTCACCCTGGAGATCAATGATGCGAACCCAGATGATGGTGGAACCTACACCCTGACAGCGCACAACTCGGAGGGCACCATATTCAGTGATGTGCTGGTCACTGTCAGTATTCCGCCCAGCATTGGTCCAGCTGATGATGAGATCAGGTATGTGTCCTGTTGGTGGTGGTGGTCAGTAGTTTAACTTATTACAGCTGTTGCTTTTTGACCTAATGAACTAATCATCAAATTTTGTGGGGAGTTTGGTGTGTGTGTGTGTTGTTGTTTTTTACCTTCTTGGAGGTCTAATATATATGCTATAATATATGGTCATATTATCCAGTTATTGGAGTGCTTGATTGAGGTTTTTACCAGGTTTTCACCCCCACCCACCACCCCTTCTCATCCCCCATTTCTGTTTGGTAAAGGTCAATTTTTTTGTACTTTCAACATTTCAAAGATATTTTAAATAATTAATGTAACTAGCAGGCTAATAATTTACATCTTAAGCAGTACTGGTGCAGTTTGATGCTTATTCCAAGATGAGTCACTTTAGATAGTCATTCATTCATTATTATTATTCTTACTTTGTTTAGAGCATTGAGCTAAATAGTCATGTGATAGCAATATATCAACACATTACATGACATTATATGACAAAGTAACAAAACATTTGATGGTTGACTTAAATGCCCATCGGTGCTTTGAAGTACAAGGCAGGTGCCCCCCCCCCCCCCCCCCTCCAAAAAGAAAGAAAGAAGAGAGACAAGAAACAAACAGAATGCTGTAAAATAAAGTGAGTATGAATAAATAATGAGAGCAGTAATCAGAGACCGAGTCAGTAGAGATAAATTGTGAAAGAGGACATCCATCCACTGAACACTAAAAGACATGACTGTGCTAGAAGTCAAACAGGGCAAGGTAGAAAGCATATGTATCTATGCTGCATTGAAGGTTGACCCAACTCACAGAAAAGCTTGATGTTTTGATTTATTTGAACTTGACCATTGTTTTTCAGGGTGACGGCCAGGCTGACCATCCCAGAGTTTGTGGTGCAGCCAGGCAATGTGACTGTCAAGGAGCTGGGTGCCCTGGAGTTGGTGTGCACCATTAAAGGTAAACAGTGTCGCTTTAAATGGGACACCGCTTCATGTGCTCTGTCAATAAAAATGGAATGGAAACAAATAGATTTGCAGCATTTTTCAATCAAGTTATGGTCTGGTTTGCTTAAAATCAATGTTTGAAAGCCAGAAAAATGTGGCTGTGAGTGCTTCCATTTTCTGTTTGGTAGTCTGTGTCTCTGACATCATGAACAAGGTCAGCATGTGTGACACAAGTGTCAATTACATTGCGAACTAGCCTTTTTCTGCTCTTCATTGGCAGAGTGAAGTAATATGGCTGTGCCCATAGCGCTGTTAGCAGCTGGAAAATGAAGCAAAAAATGCTTCTGTTGCATAAATATAGATAGAACAACCATACAAAGCCTGCAAACGGATATATTTGTATTGTTGTAGTTGTACAGTCACAAAGACTACCATATAAGGAAAGTGGTGACTATTATTTTTTTACAATTTTAATTAATGTGCTGCAAACCTTTCATTTTGATACCGGTGAAACATCACACTGTGAAGTCAGCTGAAAAGCAAAAATTAAATCCACTGATCCAAATACCTTTCAAAGATACTTGGCGTTTGTTGGAATGACCTCCATTGATGACAGTTGGCTGTCTTTAAAAGCAGCTTGCTGTCACAGCCACCATCTGCAACAGACAGAGATGCTGTAGTTTTTCCTGCTGGTTGTCCTGTGTGGTTGACAGGACAGGATTTTTAAAGTCTGATCACTACGTACCTAGACAAGCCTTGAGCTTTGCACTGCCTGGTCAGAATATTCCATCACGAACCTTTTGATTTTCAATCACTCCAGAAGATAGAGCAGTCTCAGAATAGTGGCTTACAGCTCAAACGAGGTGGAGCACCCTGAGTGCCTCCACTGACAGGCAGAAGCAGCATGGTACTTTGAATTGATTTAAACTAATTCCTTGATGGCGTGTGCTTGGCTTTTGTTGTGAGTATTGTGTTTATTAGGGTGCATACAAAGTTCTCTTTGTATGATTAAAAATCATAAAAATTCAAACAAAAAACAAACAAACAGCATCAGCCACAAAGGAGCTAGTCTCTGATGGGAGTTCGCTGGGTTCCTGCGTTTGCTCATGCCATGTACAGGGGCAGGTTAATGTGTGGAGACCCAACTTGATTGAAGATACGCTTACATCCATTTCTGTTCATTCTCACTTTGCAGCCAACCCTTCGCCCACTGTGGTGTGGAACAAGGATGGCAAGACCCTGAAGTCTGACAGCCATGTGTCCATTTTCGAGTCGGGAGGACAGTACTACCTGGAAATCCGCCGGGCAACTGCAGAGGATGCAGGGGAGTACACCTGTACAGCCTCCAACAGCGAGGGCAGCGTTTCCTGCTCTATTGCTGTCTTTGTGGAAAGTAGGTGTAGCATGTTGGTGGACTGGTGAGGGAGGTGCGCTTGTCCATGCATGGTCATCTGCAACAAAATATGTATGGGTGGATGGGGCAAGGGGATGCTTTGGGTAGGAATCTATATATATATATGTGCAATATAAAGTTTTTATTTTTGTTTTGTTTTTGTAACGTGATAAATGTTAAAGACATATTACACCCCTGTTAAAAGAGAATATAAGAGGCTTTAAAACAGTGTTGCTTTCTTGTGGAAAAAAAAAGGTCACTGTTTCTTTCAGCTAACACTAACAACAGGTATTTTCTACATATTGTGTTAATTTATGTCTAAAGATACTACAGGAGGTTATAATGTACTGTCACTTTCCTTTTGGGTGAATTTCTGTCACCAACCGCTGCAACTAAAAGAAATTTCAGTCCCTTGTCATTGTATTGATTTCTAACTGGGACATTGAGGAACAATACATGATGTACATGTGCTCAAGTATTCAGTTGTTTTTGCAGTTGTATTTCAAGATTGCATGCATTTTTAACAGGTCAGGAAACCACCACTTCAGCCACAGAGGAAGGAGCAGCAGCCATGGTACCTCTGAGCCAGCGGGAATCCTCCTCCGATGTTAGTACTGCATCAGTAGAGTCTGCTACAACACGTTATCTCAAACTAGTCGCTGCAGCCGCAGCATTTTCATTGGCTGCTTTTGGTGTCAAAAAAGTAGTGGAAAGCCTACCCAAGTGAACTTTTTGAACTGTGAGAAGTGGACCAAGAAGTAAAACAAAACTGCTATATTTATGATACACCAGAAGTTGTTATACATGTACTCAGGTTGTGATTTTAAGAATTTATACTTACTCAGGAAGGGGTTGGGGGGGGGGGGGGGGGGGAATTGTACCTTGATTGTACATTGATTCCAAATAGCGATGAACTAAGTTTCATGAACTTCTAGTGCAGCTGTTTTGTTAAAGCTGTTGGGCATTATATTTGGCAGAATCTATGTGGATTTTTCCCCCTCCCATTTAGTGCCTTGTTGTGGTCTATCACAAATCATGAACACTATTCTTGTTGCTGATAATTCTTGAGGGGTTAACATTTGTTGTCAGAATTGTAAATTGACACTTATTTCAAGGAAACAATGAAACTATTCGGCATGGGGATTTATTATATTACTGCACTGGGTTACCGTTTGAGTGTTGTTGCATGTGCTGACAGTGCCCTGTGACTGTGTGTGAACATATCAACTGGTTGGCTGGTAACCTGAATGGGAGTGGCATGATAGTCAGATTCTGTGTCTTGGCACAGTGCATTTTGGGTACTATTTTTGCATTCCTTTTGTAACAGTTTTGAAAATATGTGAGTTGCGATTTTAATTTGATCGCAATGTGCCATTGAATTGTGATAATCTACAGCAATTTATGAATTCATTTTATTTGACCAAATTGATACCGTTCTTGATGTTTAAATGATGTGCCTATCCCAGTGAAATGTCATGCCATATGCTTACTTGGCTTGCTGTTAATGACAATATTTTCTGAGTGGTGCATGTGTTTTCTTCCAGTTACCTCCCCCCCCTCCCCCCCACCCCACCTCATTCCCTGATGTTTTGATATTTTTTACCAGAACTTGCATGATTTTGCTCTGGTACCATATGTAGTGAAATCTAGTGAATCTTGGCGTAAAAGTCAGACAAGACAAGTCATGCTATAAGCATTTCTTTCTCTTGCTTTGAATGAGTTGTCTAGAGTTAGACATTTAACACTCATTTGCACAAATTTGTTAACACATTTCAATATGGCATTGTTCTTAGAGATGATTTAAGACTTGCTTGAGACTGTCACTTGGCCAGTTTGTTTGTTTATTTATTTTTAGCGTATGAAAAGTGTGACTCAGCTTCCAAAATTAGGGTGCTGTTAGGGTGCTCTTAAGCAGTGTGCCATGTTCTGTTTTCCTGACAGAACAGAACTAGATTTTTATTTAGCTGGTACTTTCATTGCTTTCTCCAGCTGCAGCCTTATGGAGAAGAATATTTTCTGCCATTCTTGGACAGCTATAAATAAGTGCAGATAGTCAGCGCTCCTTTGATAAGCCTATGTGGACAGTAGCATTTATGTTTGATCAGGGTATTACAGTAGACTGTGTATGGTCAAAGTCAACAGCACCAGCGTAATAGATCTGTTCTTATTCATAAACATGAATCTCAAAACTGTTGACTTTATCAAGCTTCTGTGTTTATAATGCATGCTATAATTTCATTGTTTTGTATGAAAGATCTAATAAAAGTTTTTTGTTTTTTTGTTGGTAATTGTTATGTGCATTGTTACTTTTTTCATGTATGTTTTTGGCAAATGGTTTGAATGTTGTGGGAGAGAAGTGATGAGTAGATTTCAGCCCCTTTTTTGTGTGTGTGCAAAAGGTAATTCACATCAAGCATGTAATTCTGAATCCTTCCTGATTGTTGACAGTTTGCTTTATGTCCAAATGAAAAAGTAAAGCAAGTTTGTGTAATAAGTGTGTTTGTGTCTCTGTGTGTGTCTGTGCATCTGTGTGTGCATGTTTGCATGTGTGCATGCTGTTTTGGTGGTTTTGCTTATTGTGGTAGACTGAATGGACCACATTCAGATCAACAAATTTGTCACAACTTCATTAAGCATCTTAATCTTCCCTAGTGTCCAACCATGACATTTTGAAGACTCTGAGCCTGACACTTATTTTCCAGAAAGATGAAAACAAAGAAAAAAAGACAAGAGTGATTAAAAATTGTGTTCACTTAACCTGGGCAGCTTCGGAAAGATCTTCAACTTTGTAACTTCATTTTTTATCTCTTGTACCTCGATGGTTCTTTGCATACAAAAAACAAAATGATTTAAAAAAAAAAGTATTTAAAACATTTACTGATGAAAGGAATCCAAATCTTTTACTTCCCTTTTTCCCAAGGAGGGAAGGATGTGTGAGGTATGCTTGCATGGTAGACATTGCCCTAGGTAGCTCTGCCTGACGTGTTTTATGACAGTGGCATAGTACATAAATCGATTGCTTGCTGCTGCCTTGCTACAGCTGATTCAACACAGAGAAACATGGGCCTGCATGGTATTTCCAGCTCTGCCTACTAACATGCAGTTCCCAGCCAACCCTTCATGCTGTTCTGCATTCAAGTGAACACCGCACCCAAGTGAACACGCATCAGCATCTGGTTTGAACCGCCCCCCAGCATGCGCTGTTGACTGGACTAACCAAACCCCACATTCCCTGAAATGGATATTCTAGTTCTACGAACCTGATGATGTTGATGTGGTTTGCTTGCTGCCAGGACCTGTTTATGCGGATATATGAGGTGATCCGTGCATACGAGGACAAGGAGACACGGGTGTTCTTCATAGTGGGTGATGTTGTAGAGGTCTTGGACTCTAAGCAGAAGAACGGCATGTGGCTTGTGAGGAAACAGTCTGAGCGTGAGCAGGTCAGTCTGAGGCACAAACTGAGTTTCCAGCACATTTGAGCAGACTCCCTTATTTTTCTTACCCCATCCAATCCTCAAGGATCAGAGAGAGAGAGAGAGAGAGAGACACACATACACACACACACACACACACACATGCACACACACACACACACACACACACACACACACACACACACACACACACACACACACACACACACACACACACACACACACACACACACACACACACACACACACACACACACACACACACGTGCATGCATGCACACACACGCACACACACACCACACACACACACACAACTTTTCAGTTAGTGGATAAAACAACTAAAATTTAACAGTTTCAAAATAACTGTAACTGAGATTCAGTTCTTACTTCAAGAAAAATTATATTTGAAATATTTTGCTTTGTTTACCATTTCCTTTTCCACTTGAAAAGAAGTATCCTTTCTAATCTTGTTTTACACTGTTGGCAGGTGTGCTTTGTTCCATCCTCACATCTTAAAGAGAGAGGAGAAGTGGAAGCTGATGGTGAGCGTTTTGTAGACAGGGCCTGGTTATGTTAGTTAGTTAGTGGTTTGTAACGCCCAGTCAAACTTATAGGTCATATCAGGGCAAAGCCTTGTAAGGTAGCCTCAGGGTTATGTGATAATGTTACAAAGCCAGTGTGTATTTAAACTGTGCAAATATTAACTGACCTTTTGGCCTTGATTTCTTTTGTTCAGTGACCTCCACATGTCTCTCCTGTATCTCCTTCTTCTTCTGCTTTTTATTTTTTATTTTTTTAAGAAACCCAATTTGGGTTTCTCCTTTTTAACTTTCTCTTACCTGCTGCAGTAGTGTACAGCAGATACCAAAGTTCAGGGCACTGTGCTGAGAATCCAGAACTTTCAAAGGCTTTCTATTTTTATGAGGGTGAAAAAAACTATGTTGGGGCAAAGCTTATATCAAGAGAAATTATGCCTGTTTGAAGTGGGAACTTTTAGAACTGTTTGACAGACAACATTGCATACACTTCTGAGATCACCTTGATATGACCTATAAGGTTGACTGGGTGTTAACAACCAATAACTAACTAACCACATGTCTGAGAGACAGAGTAGAGCACATATGGACATTTCCAAGTGCATAGATGTCCTCTTGAACTAAACTGAACTGCCATATATAGATATATGTACATGTATCAAGTAATGTACCTTCAGTGAATCAGACTTTTGTGTGTGGTTAAAGTAAGTAAGTAAACATGATGCTTAACATCCACAGAAATCATAAGGCTTATTAGGGATGGGGAGAAGTGGGGGGGGGGGGGGGGGGGGGGGGGGGGGGAGGTGGGCAGAGAGGAAGGGAGATTTATACCTATTGCTGCACTGTCACTACCAGAATGACTTCTGCATTAAGGTGGGCAGCGATGAGAGCCATTTTAATGTTTCATAATTGTGATGGACAAAGTCACAAGACAATGTCCACAGACCACAACTTTTGAAGAGAAAGGAGAGCTGAAGCAGATTCAAACCGAAGTCCCTCTGCTTACCAACCTAACACCTTACTGCTAGGCCAAACCAGCTCATTGTGTGGTTAAAATCAGTTTTGTTTTTAAACATGATTATTATCCATCATAGTTGATGGGTGTCAAGTATTACAACTGCTGTAAGAAACAAACTTGACTTTTTCTTCTCTTTAGTTTCGGTTTGATCCAATAATGCTGAGGAAGGCACTCTGTTCTCTTAGTCTGTTTTTCTCTGCTATTTTTGTTATGTTCATTCAATCATGTTATTCATTGTTAATTGTATTGTTACTTCCATGATAATAATGATGATAATTACTGAGGTCGTTCACACAGTCCTCTCACCTTATGGAATGCATCTGTCAATGTACAATATCGGGTGACCTGCACAGTGTTCAGCTGGGGAATGTTACAGCAACAACAACAACAACTGAGGTCTTTATGAATGATCATTAGTAGTAAACTGTGCCCATGCCTGTTGCAGCGACTGCAGTGAAGAAGAGAGAGCCGAAGCAGTCGAGGTCTCCTACCAATCGTCTGAGCTCCTCAGAACTGGACTGGGTGGATACGTCTGAAGATGAGGACAAGACCAAACTCAGAGAGGTAGGCTGCAGACAGGGCAAACAGAGCAATTAGAGTCATTCTGATGTCACATCTGCTTTAATTTCAAAGGATGGAAAGGATACAATTAAGGAGGATTTTTATTTTTTTATTCAAGTGTCCCATCAATTGCTGAGGCTCACCTCAGAAGACAAGATTAAATCACCATCATAAGTTTAATTTCCAAACAAGATTAAGAATAAGAACACTTCATTGCCAAGTCAGGTGAGTTACCGCAGGCCACTCAGGTCTTTGTTGTTGTGTTTATTTGTGACATCTTTCAAATGCTAATTAACTCCCTTGTTTGTTGATTGGTAACAACAATACAGTTATGTTCTTTTGCGGTTTTTTCAGAAGTATGCAGACTACCTGGTGATCGCAGACTACAGCCCTCCCCAGGTGAATGGAGAAGCAGCAGCAGAGTCGATCAAGCTGACAGAGGGTCAGATCGTGGAGGTGATGGACATGGAGCGTGCTGATCGCTGGCTGGTGCAGACCCGTCCCACCAAGACCTGCACAGCCAAGCAGGGCTGGGTGCCGTCCGCCTACCTGGAGGCCAAAACCGCTGGCGCCCCCTTGCAGCGCAGGTCCACCCGCGAAGTGTTCCGAGAAGATGTGCTGCAGATTTCCAACAAGCAACAAGAAGCAACTCTGAAAAGAAGGTAGGAGCAGACAGTGGATTAGTCCCCATTTCTTTTCTGATTTGGATTTTGATGCAGCGTGGCATAGGTCTACCCCCTCCCGCAAAGTCTTTTGAAAGTGAGTAAAGAGTTTACAGTGCAGTTATTTTGTGAAGTTACAGCTCTTATTTTCAGACGAGTTTTTTTTGTTTTTCCCCCTCCCTGTTTTTGTTTGATTGCTTGCTCTTGTTTGTAAAACTGGGTATATGTATTTGATGAGATGATACTGAGGTTTGACCATGAAGGTTTATGCATTCATGTGCTGAGGGCAAAGGAGAATTTGACCAAATAAATCTGTAAAAGTCTTGTTAGCCAGGATTGCTGCCTTGCATTGCTTTGAAAAACACCCCATTGTGCTTTTTCCATAGCCCAGAGGATCTGGAAAGTGAGGCAATTTCGGCAAAGTGAGTCATCGAGAAGTCAGATGCATGCTTCAGAAGTACACTGATATTTTGTTGATTTCTTTTTTGGTTTCATTTGTTTTTTGAGGAAGTTTGTCTTTTTTTGTTTTTTGTTTTTGTTTTTGCTGTTTACAATTTGGATTAATACTGTACAACAGTTTCAGCATTTCAGCACTCTTCGTTTGACAAATCTGTACTGACTTGGTTTTGTTTTAGTCTGATTTTGTTGTTTCTGCAGCAGTCCATTTACTACTTGTGCTACTCTGTCTCACTTTGTCCTGTGCATGCAGTGAGTTAGGCAAGGGAAATGAAGTACAGTGGAATCCTCTTAATTTGAAACTCGTTCAAGCTCAAAAGCGAAGGATCCAAACCTACACGCTGGACACTCTCTTTGTACTCTCATTCTTTTAAGACAGATTTCCATGAGGAAGAAGCGATCTTGATGGTCCCTGAGCCACTTTGTTTGAAGAAGGTTCCCCTGTGCTGTGGAATCCACTTATGACAAAGTCCTTGCAACCAATAGTGTGCTTCAGGTGGACTGGTTGCTTCAGTCAAATTCAGTCCAGCAGATATAGAAGAGTTCACAATAAAAACTTCAAGGACGTTGTTTTAAGTGCCCCATTAATTTTTTATACTGATTTAGTAATTTTGATCCATCTGTGATAATTATTCTTGGATCTGGCATATTTCATCTGTCAAAGACAATTTTTCTTTGATCTACTATTTGATCCATCAGTGACAATGTTTCTTGGATCTTCTGTCTTTTGGAGTTGTCTGTGAACTCAAAAGTTCCCACACCTACACCTGTTGGATGATTCAGTGCTTCATGCGTAAATTTATGTTTCAAACTTAAACACTCAAAAAGATGTTTTAAAGGAAAGTCCACTGAAGTTTTTGTTTTGATATTTTCTACTTGATGAAAAGCACAAGTTTGGGATGGTCAGTTGCTTTTTAATTCCTTGTTTCCACATTATGACCCTGTCCCCCAACTGCTTTGTCTCCAAGGGGATCCACAGTACATCATTAGAATGCATTTGTGAAGACATTAAAATGACTGAGATGGGTGTTTTGTGTGGATTTTAGTATGATTTTAGCACGATATGGATCTAGATATGATGGACTGAGAATTGTCTCACCCACCACTACACATCAGCCTCCCCCCTCCCCCTCCCTCCCGCCTCCTCCTCTGCCCCATTTTTGGGCAGGGCCTGCTTTTGGAATTAGTTGTGATTTTGATTTCTTGTTCTTTTGCCTCATTGTGTGAACTGCTTTTTTTTTTTAAATCTTTTTTTTTACTATGATGAATGTACACTAACTAATGCTGCAAAACGTTCCGTGTAGCTGTTTGAAGACTGATTACCCTGCCTGGTATATTCAGCTGTTTGCCTGTACACCTTCACCACCGCATGAAAGTTGTGTTTTAGTTGTTTCCATTTCCACCTTGTGATTAGCATTTTTTCAGACACTGTTCAAGCTCTTTCAAAGTGTGCATGACTATAACTTCCATTCAGCTTTACCTGTTTGTTGCCAGTTACTGTGACTTTGACCTTATTTCAGGAAGGTAAAACTTCAAGTTGAGTTCTTCTTCATTCACTGAACATCTAGATTGGTATGCAGCTCTAGTGAGAACTTAGCCTGGAATACAAAAGTCCTTGTAGTGTGTCCCTTCAGTAGGATGCAGCAGTCAGTCCATTTCCCCAACCCATGACCCACAAGCATACAATGTCTGTCTATAGTGGCTTTGCTTGTTCTTTAGGTTTTGATGTTCTGTTTTTAGTTTACTGTGATTTTTTTAATATTGCATTTTGTGCTGAAATGGGGCAGATATGCTTGCATGATTTGAAGACAACATCAATTTTTATTTTTTTTAAGCCTGCTGATACATTTATTCTTGATTGTGCATTTGTTTTAACACTAACTCGGTGCCATTGATGCCTTAAGTAAAATGGTTTATTAAGTCCAGTATTGTTGTTTCACCCCAGTTACAAGTGATTATGATTTTATTGTTTATTTTGGCCATTGTTTGGAGCCTTACCTAAATGAAAACTTTACCAATACAGTGGAACTCACATAACATGAAGTTGCTTTGAGCGAAGTGTGCCTGGAGTCAAAATCAGATTGCTAGGATTCTGATGATTTTTTGTTTTTTTGTTTTTTCGGTGCTCATATTTAAATATTTTGTTTTGGATGTTCTGGGTCCAACCTGTTTCTTCCACATGTTCTATAGTTTCCTGAGCAGAACATGTCTGAGGTGTGAGTGATATCATCATGGTTTTGCTATGGTGCAAAACAGAGCACAACCAGTGTGATCAAGAAAAAAATATTTTTTAATTATGGCATAATTGTGGCCACTAAACAGTTGAAGATGGAAGTTTTGCCCTGTTCAGTGTGATGTTTAAAAGCACTGTTCTTGTTGGAGAACAGGTGGCCTATAAGCTGATTTGCAATGTACATTTTGTGTAAAATGAGTGTGCATTTCTGTCTGATCGTGTCTTGAAAAATGTGGAAAAACAAAAATAATCTGTCTTTAAAAGCAGTTATAAAATGATTGTTATACTGTCAAACCTCAAAAGCATTGTTGACAAGCATTTACGATGACATCACAAAATATGTCTGGAAAACCCAATGAAATCCTCAGACTTAGCATGAAAAGAATCACTATCAGCATAACATATGTGAGATTTTAAAAATTGATCACCCATGATCGGAGTATAACCTTCACCCTCTACCATCAGTGGTATAAATTCACCTGATCAGAGGATGTCACTTTGGACCAAATGAACTTTGAGTTTTGAGTTAGTTCCCTCACAGCTGCATTTCATCTTGAGTGAGTTCCAGTGTACATATTTGATATATATGTGTGTGTGTGTTTTAAATTTTCCCCAAATGCCTTGAATTGAAGCCTCAAAACATGCCTCAACCCCAAATTTCCCGCTTTTTGTCAGTGGATATAATTTGACATGTTCCCCATGGTGTGAAATGACAACACAAGACAAAGTCAGGCTGGTGCAATCTGAAAGTGTACTGCATCCTTCTGATCTCCCTTGAACAGGTATGCAGTGACAGAACTGGTTGAGAGTGAGAGGGAGTACGTCCGTGACCTGAAGAAGCTTCTGGATTCCTATTACAAACGCCTGGGCCGCCGCTCAACCCCAACTGTTCTGAAAGACAAGCGTGATCTCATCTTTTCCAACGTCAGTGACATCATGGACTTTCACAATGAGTAAGTTCTGTGCCACACTTAATAAAGACACCATTGACAGCTCTGCATTTTAATCTGTCTCTGTCTGTCTCTATCTGTCTGTCTCTCACTCTCTCTCTCTCTCTCCCTCCCCTCCTCTCTTCCCCCTCCCCCTCACTCTCTCCTTTCTCAATCTCTTGATTTTTATTCAAAAATATTTTATTATTGATGTGCATTGTGCTCATAGGGCATTTTGTTGCTTTTAATGTACACAAGGATCTCTTCATTTTTTTCTTCAGCGTGTTCCTGAAAATACTTGAGGCTTCTGTTGCAAATCCTGTGACAATTGGGGATTCTTTCCTAGTAAAGGTTGGTATCCTTTTCCTGCCACCATTACTCTGTTTCTTATCAGTCAGTCCATGTGTTTTGAGTGTTCAGCTACGAAATTATAAGCTGACAAGCATTTGGTTATATATATATGTAGCTGAAGCAATGTATCTTGTGAATGCAAAATATTTAACTAGAATATGTGATTATTTCTGATGAATTAATACTGGATTGATTTTTTTTTTTTTTAATGAAAAGATCTGCAATAAAATATATGTACTCCATTTTAAATAAAATTGTGGTTTAAAAAACAACAACTTTTTATAATAAGAACTCTCTTTGTGTTTTCAGGAAAGGAAATTCAATATGTACGTCTCATACTGGACAGACCATATGTCTTCAAAGGTGTTCGTCGAGACTGAGGAAGCTCAGGAGTTCCTTCGAGTATGTAAACAAATTACAACATTAATTAGGGATTTGTGTTGGTCATAGTGCCACAGGCTTGTGCTATTCTGTCGTGTATTATCCCATATTTTGTGTACATGACATGAAGTAAATATATTGATCTTTTGACCACTTGCCCATTCTGCTAAGATATGTCAAAGGTCCGAGGATATGGACCATTCACCCCCAGATGAACAGTCTGGCGGTAAGTGGTCCAGTGGCAAACAGTTAGGGGCCAAAAGGTGTGGGGGTGAATGACCTGGGGTCCAATGGTCCAATGGGGGTGAGTGGTCAAGGTGTGACTGCATCGGGGGCAAAGAGTCTGGGTGTGAAAGGCCTGGGGATGAACAGTCTTGTAAATGGCCTGAGGGAAAGTGGTCATGGGGCAAATGATCCAGGGGTGAATGGTCCAAGAGCAAACGGTCTAAGAGTGAACAGTCAGGGGAGATGGCCCTGGGGAAACCGGTCTGGGGGCAAAAGGCCTGGGGATGATGAACAGTGTGGTGAATGGTCTGGGGGCAAATTGCATGAGGGCAAATGGTCCAGGGATGACTGGTCCAGTCTAGGGTGAACAATCTGGGGGAAGGTGGGGGTGGGGGGTGGGGGTGGGGGGGCAATGTCAAAGGGGCAAACAGTCTGAGGGCAAATGGTCCAGGGGTGAACAGCTCAGGGGTGAACAGTTCAGGGGGCACATTGTTCAGGGGGCAAAAGCCCAGGGGCAAACAGTTCAGGGGCACATAGTCCAGGGGGGCAAACAGCCCAGGATGGATGGTTCTAGACCCCAAAAGTTTCATACCTCAGGATTTCAACCCCACCAAGTCAATGACTTGAATTAATACTTAACTGCTGCAAAATGGGGGACCTTTGTGATGACTCCACCTTAAGGCAGTTTGGTGAATATGCAAGGATGATACCCAGTGGCATAAAAAACATGCTTTTGATAACTCGGTCACAGTTTCTTAAAAGATATAATTACCTTTTTTTTTCTTCCCCTTCCAGGAATACAGCCGTTCAATTGGAGACTCCGAGTTGACCCTCCCCAGGTTGCTGGAATGTCCCATCTCTCGCCTGATGTCATACCAGGCATTGCTGAAGGACATTCTGCGCTACACAGCGCGGGCTGGAGATGACTGCACATCCCTGGAGAGGGCCATCAGTATGCTGGCCTCCATTGAGCTTCAGGTCAAGCATGCGCAGCTCCTGAACAACATAGAGGGTCTGCCTGGTGATGCCAGCAGCCTTGGGCAGCTCATCAGACATGTAAGACTTTGCTGACATTGTGGTCTGTCTGTCTGTCTGTCCATGTCTGTGTGTGAAACATTGAGGGTGTGCCTGGTGATTCAAGCAGCCTTGGGCAGCTCATCAGACATGTAAGACTTTTCTGACATTGTTTTCTTTTTGGTCTGGCTGTCTGTCTGTCTGTCCATGTCTATGTGTGAAAAACTGAGGATCTGCCCAGTGATCCCAACAGCACTGAGCAGCTCATGTGAAACATGCAAGAATTTGCTACTAGGATTGCTACTTGTTCTGTGCGTTTGTCCATTTCTGTATGCATACTGGTCTTTCACTTGAGAAACATTTAACAAACTTAACCTTATTCTTCTTGCTACTGACTTTCACAGTTATCTGTGTGCAATAGATGATTTTTTTTCCTGTGTGTGTGTGAGCTCAGAATCTTGTTAAATTGTCTAGTTGTACTGAATGAACCTCTGAATTCACATGAAAGAAAAGACCCCCACCCCCAACCCCTCTCCCCACATTTCCACACCCCCATCCCACCAGTCAGTGTTTCCAGAACATAAACACATGTTTCCCTCTTCTGAAAAACGCTTCCATACGCATATCAATTGAGGGTTATTAGCTCCCTTGCTTTGTTGGTGGCACAAGCTATTTCATTACAAGAAAATGCTAAATCACCCTTTCACAGATATTAAAAAAGAAAAAGAAATACTCATTTGTCTAAAAAAAATACTGATTTTCTTCCTTTTCTTTGTGTAGCACTCATTTGACTCACAGTATTGTGACAAACAGCTGCTGTTTCGATGATTGCAGGATGATGTGATCCTGTGGGACAGCGACACAAGCCAGACTCGAGGAAAGGAGCGACACGTGTTTCTGTTCAGAGGCAAGGTGGTCATCACTAAAAGGAAGAAAAGCGACTTCCCATCTGAGCAGCCGTCTTTTGTCTTCAAGAGCACAGTGGAGGTGAGCAGATTTCTCTGAGCGCTGTTTGTGTCTTGTTTACTGTTTTTATGTCCGACTTGTGTTTTAATTAACTCTTTTTTTTAAAAATATATTTCCTTTCATGAGTTATTAAACTGCAGGGAGGCGGGGGTAGCTCAGTGGTTAGAGTGCTGGACTCATGCCTGAAAGGTTGCGGGTTCGAATACCTGCAGGAGCGGCGGGAGAATTTTCTTCTCCAGGGTTGACTTTCTGTGCTGACCCTTATTTTAGTATCCATTTCACCCCCGTGTTACCACGGTAGCACGTAAAAGATCCTGGTCATTCTGCCAAAAGTGCAGGAGGCAGGTTACAGCTAAACACACATACACCTTACATATGTGGCTTTGCATGAAATGACCTGGTGCATGGTTGTATGGTGTACACAGAACTTGCGCCAAGACGGCTGCAGTTTCATGTGGCACCAGCCATGCCAGCGCTGTAAGTACACCACTTCAATGGATATTAAAAAATGTGCTACAGAAAGCTAGTCACTCATGTAGAACCACATGTGAGCGCAGTGAGTCTGCTCAAGAGAGCGGAGAATAGTGTTATATAAGTGTTCATCAATCAAAAATTTATTTAGTGATTTTTTGTTTGTTTATTATTTGTTACTTTTCACTAGTGTATTAATAAGTGATTTTTTGTCATGCTTTATTTTTATTTATTATTTTATTATTATTATTATTATTTATTGGATGTTGCTCGTGTGGTAGTGCTGCTGTTACCTTTCAGCTTGTATTGCTTTTCATTGCTTCAGTGTTGTTGTTATGATTGCAGACCAGTAGAATGGAATGAAATGTTCATTTGCCTGAATTTTGTTCATTTTCTTCTTCTTCTTCTTTTTTATTTTTTAAATTTAGATTTTGAAAGAGCTTTTTAAAAAATAAAAAGATTTAAACAAAAAATTAAAATAGTATGTACTTGTCACCTTCAGACAAAGTGTGAAAAATGTCAGACATTTTGAATTGTTAATGCCAACAGAAAATGCCATGAGTGAGCTTCAATTTGATGAAAATTGTGAGACTACGTATAGCACCAAAGTTATGGCCTCCTGGGGAAAGGTCCTGGTTAGTTAGTTAGATTATAACATTCTGTGAACTGCAAACAGTTACCTCAAACAGAAACAACAACAACAACAAAACAAAAAAAACAAAAAAAACAAAAAACCCATCAACGGTCAAAACACATTCACACATTTTTTCATGTCACAAACTGAAACAAAGAGAGGCCCTGAGTGCCTGTGCAGAATCGACAAACAAGGGAATTGTTGTGTTGTTGTGTTTATGTGTGACAACATTTGTTTATCAACAAACAAGGGAGTTAATTAGCACTTGAAAGACTTCAAGTGCTAATTAACTCCCTTGTTTGTTGATACCTGTCACAAACAATACTCAGGTCAGAACTACAAACAAGTCTTCTTCTACTTCTGCATTCCTCTTTTCATGGAGGCAGACAACCTGTTTTCAGGAGCTGAACTGTGCATGTGCCTGGTGCAGTGCCCAGTTTTAGTTTTTCCAGCTCTGCTTTGTTTTAAAAAAAAAAAAAAAAAAAAATCTGGGGTGGATTGGGCATATTGCTACTATACTGATTTGCCATTTAAGTCAGTTGTTACAAAAGACTTTTGAAACAAGCGGCAAGTAACTTTCCTTGTAAAATAGAATATTCACGCTCCACATTATGCCAATCGTGAAATTTCTGGGTGACTAGTTCACCGAAAACAGTCATAATCACCATTAGTGAAGATATTTAGAGCTGGCAGCCAAGCCGGATTCAGCGTACCAGGCGAGATCAAAAGATCAAGAGATCTTAGAGGAGGGAGGTGGAGCTGGACCCTCAACTTAGCCCAAAAGAGATCATGAGTAGGGAGGTGGAGCTGGGCTAAGAAAATTGGACTTCCTTTGCTTGAGTTGTCCAAGTTGTTCGTCAACAGCAGTGCGACGGACATTGTCTTTGTGACTCTGGCCAGGCACAGCGCAGTTGAAACAGCAATTGCGCAGTGCACAAGTCGCTGGGCAATGGCGAGGGGACACCGCCCTAACACTTCCATTGTTCTGGCGGCGGTCCACGGTCTCTCCTGCTTTTTCGGGCGGTTTCCGCGGTCGAGCCTTCACTCTGTCGGCCCCTTCCCACTCTATCCCCGCCCCTAATAGGCCATCTCACCTCCGTGGACGTAAAGCACCAAGAAAGAAAAGCCGGATTCCCTCAGTTTGGCCCCAGCAAGACTGGATCAGTGTGTGGGCAGCTGACTGGGATGAAACACATAGACACCTCTGCCTCACTATCTATTAAATTAGACCACTGCAGTGCCTGAACGCCTCTGTTTCAGTCAGTCTCAAATTAGACCACTGCAGTACCCGGACACCTCTGTCTCAGTATCAAATTAGACCACTAAAGTGCCTGAGACACCTCTGACTCAGTATCAGATTAGGCCACTGCAGTGCCTGAACACCTATGTCTCAGTCTTAAATTAGACCACTTCAGTGCCTGAACACCTCTGTTCCAGTATCATATTAGACCGCTGCAGTGCCTGAACACCTGTCTCAGTATCAGATTAGACCATTCAGTGCATCGCCTGAACACCTCTGTTTCAGTATTAAGTTAGACCACTGCAGTGCCTGAACACCTGTGTCTCAGCATCATATTAGACCACTGCAGTGCCCGAGACACCTCTGTCTCAGTATCATGATTAGACCACTGCAGCGCCTGGGTTAAATTAGACCAGCTAATCCACATGAGTGGATTGGCCTACCTCAGTCTGTGATTCCTTCTCGTTCTCCTTGCAGTGCACTCCTGTCCTGTACCCTCACGTGAGGGCAGTACATTTTTTACTTGCCTGGCTAGTGCCAGGTGCTCTGTGGTTCATGTATAATTCCATTTTCGACAGGCAGAACACTCCAGCAGTGGGCTATAGCCTGGCCAGTATAGTAGCTCTGATCACGCCGAGCTTGTGCACTGTTTGCTTACTGACACTGACTGGCAGTTCCCAATTTTGATCATTGTATTTTTGAGAGAAAAAAATAATCTACAAGGTTACCCTTTTATTACTTCTCTGACATGCACTGAGGTTCTGTAGAGGTTAGCATGACTTCTGTAACCATACTATTTTGTTTTTGGCAGAGTGATTTGTTTGGGGGGTGGGGGGTTAAAAATAAAGAATTGGGGGGGGGGGGGGGGGGATATGCTTAAGTGAAAACACAGGCAATGTGAACCTATTGGCAAGGAAGGAAGGACATGTAGTGGGGCAGACTAAGCTGAGCCAGAGTTTTGCATTAAAATAGTCTACCCCATGCAGGGCCCCAGCAGGCAGCGCCAGCACGAAACCGGATCGTCTGGCCGCGCTGTTCGCCTGGCTTGCCAATTTTGGCTCTTCCTTTTGCTGCTACAATTGATCTATCTAATAAGAAAATTGTTTGAACGTCAGTGGTTATTTGCCAGATTTGGAGGGTAATTCGGTATATTTGGAGCAAAATTAAGTGCTGCTTGAATATAATCAAGTTATGTTTGATTCTCAGATCGGCAATAAAGGGGGGGGGGGGGGGGGGGGGGGGGGGGGGGGGGTCAGAGTTCAGGAGCGGCAGTGTGAAAGTTAGTCGAGGTGGCCATCCTGGGCTTTCCGTCTTAATGGGCTTTACGGTTTCCGTGGACGAGTAAGCAACATTGAACCGTGCTTCGGCATTGGTCACAAGTTTGTCCCTAGTATGTCAACCGACATCCGAGGACATGAAGCCCTACATCATCATCGGGCCGTGTGGGGGGTTGAAAGCAAAGGAATAACTTGGACTTGACAGGAACTCATTGAACACTGAGGAGGGGATATTTAAGTTTAATTTGACGATTGTATACACATGCGTATGGACTGATTGAGTCAAGCAAATGATAACCTGCTCATCATACACATAATTTTTGCAACGCACATGGCGGCACTAGTGCGTGCACAACAAAGAAATATATACACTCACATGACATGCACGAATGCAACACGCCACACAGCACCTACAACAGAGTGAACACAAATGCACCCAGCAACAGCAACAATAGCAAAACTACAACAACTCTGGGGTGGGAGGTGGGAGTTTGGCTGTTTTGTTTCAGTTTTGTTTTAGTCGTTTAGCCTTTGGAAATGTAATTAATTAATATAATGCCAGCTGCCAGGCGAGGCTACATGGCTGTGGTAATCATATGCAGCTTACTTAAGGGATCAAGCACATTCAAAGTATGCTTGACAACGTTCAGTTCATGGGACTGTACATTTTCATACTGTTGTTTTGCCGACCTCAGCCAATTTTCAAGACCACAATTACACCAGTTGTATATTAATAATAATAATAACTTACACTTATTTCTAATTTAGTGAAGCACCCTTTCTCACAAGAGCTCAAAACACTTTACAGTTATTATTAACAACTTGCACTGATTTAACAACATTTACAATAAAAGACACACTGAATGCTGCGGACACATTGAGTCAAGCAGATTTACCCTGCATCACACACACACACACCACACACACACACACAACACACAACACACACACACACACAACACACACACACACACACACACACACACCACACCCCACACACACACACACACACACACACACACACACACACACACACACACACACACACACACACACACACACACACACACACAGCACACACACACACACACACCACACACACACACACACACACACACACACACACACACACACACACACACACACACACACACACACACACACACACACACACACACACACACACACACACACACACACACACACACACACACACACACACACACACACACCACAAAAATCACACAGCACACCACACACACACACCGCACACACACACACACACACACACACACACACACACACACACACACACACACACACACACACACACACACACACACACACACACACACACACACACACACACACACACACACACATACACACTACCACACACACACACACACACACACACCACACACACACACACACACACACACACACACACACACACCACACACACACACACACACACACACACACACACACACACACACACACACACACACACACACACACATGTATACACGCACGCGCGCGCGAGCACATACACACTCTCTCTTTCCGCTCTCAGTCTCTCTTTCTCTGTCTGTCTGTCTCTTGTCTCCTCTCTCTCTCTCTCCCACGCTCTCTCTCTCTCTCTCGCATGCACGTACAGTCACAAATGACACACACACACACACACACTCACACACACACACACACACACACACACACACACACACACACACACACACACACGCCCTCTCTCTCTCTCTCTCTCGCACGCCCGCACGCGGCACCGCACGCACGCACCCACGATCGCACACACACACACACATACATGCAAACTTCACTGAAGTGTCATGTTCGAAAAAGGTGAGTTTTGAGTACTGATCTAAATGAAGAGGCTGGCTGAGAGAATCTGATTGCTGTTGAAAGTATGTTCCAGAGTGTTGGAACAATGTAAGAAAATTAACACACACACACACACACACACACACACACACACACACACACACACACACACACACACACACACACACACACACACACACACACACACACACACACACACACACACACAAAAACGTCCGCCGCATTGTGACTTAGTGTTGACAGTTGGTATTCACAGTACACGGCTGTTGGCGGAAGATCGAAGCTGCCTTTCCATAGAACTAAGATACAGATTTATAATCGTTTCAAAGGGATTTAAATACGTTTATAATTGTATTCGAAACACTTTTTGGTACACTAACGTTTAAGCCATACAGAAATATTAACTTATCTCTCAAGTGATAGAATTTCCAAGCTTTTAAGAACAGTAGACAGTTAATGGTATCCTGTTGTGTTTATCTGTATTCTTTTGTATTTTCTTGGGAATGATGTTGATGTTGGTCACTTTTATATAGCGCTATTCTCCGCTCTTGAGCAGACCCACTGCACTCGCGTGTGATTCTGCGTGAATGACTAGCTTTTTATTAGAGCTTTTTCTCAAGTTTAAAAAAATAAAAAATAAAAAATTGTTTTTGCCGGTATTGTTTAGTTACAGATGTAACATATTTAAAAAAAAATTAAGCCATTCTCAAAAGTTTTAAGTTTAAAACTATTTTATTATTTTAACACCTTGAAAAATTAGTTGTTCAGTTCACGGCAATGTCATTTACACATGAAGAATAAATTTAAGACTTTACTATCAATATATTTAATTTAGTTGCTTTATAATTAGGTTGTAGTGCTTTGTAGTGTTCTCGTATTTCTTAATTTGGTTGCTTTATAATTAGGTTGTAGTGCTTTGTAGTGTTCTCGTATTTCTTAAGTTACTCAGTTTTATCAACTCCGCAACCCTGTCAATTGTTTCACTTGTGCCCCTAAATTTGTTTCCCCATGCATTCTTGTGATGATTAGGTCGAAAATGGGACGGTTATACTGCACAAAATTAATGTTAATTTTGATGAAGTGTTTAACATAAATTATATAAGGTGAACTAGGGGAATGTATTGATTGGTGGGTCGATGGATAACAGTTGGATAAATGGATGGATTTCACTTTTTTAAAATTTTATTTATTGCACTTCCATTTTAGTGCGACTAGGAGGCTGTACTGGTTTAGAATTTCATTACAAGTGACATTCACACAGTGATCACAATGACACAACTGATTGGGAACGACAGTGGTATTGTGTCGATTCTTCTCGTCCATACCACCCCCCTTCACCCCCCCCCCTTCAGCACTTCCCCCCTCCCCCCGCCCCCCATTCCCCTTGAGTGTGTGTTTACCAAAGACTGCAGCCGGCTCAGTCTTTGATGTTTAGCACGTGTTCTGCGTGCCCAGTCGTCACAGCTTAGGTAAACCGCACACTTACTGCCTTGCCTCATCAGTATTTGTCTACACAGCACATGCAGTTGCAAGGAGAAGACTGAGGCCGAGTAAGCTGGACTCATCCAGTGTAGCAGAGTGTGTGTACATGTATACTAACAAGTACCAGGTGCCAGATGTGTGTGTGTGTGTGTGTGTGCGTGAGAGATAGAGAGAAAGTGTGTGAAGGCACACATACACACCACCACACAATGTCTCAAAAGCTATGCCCATGCTATGTGAACTGCTTCTGGCAGAGGATGCCTTGAGTTTGACAATCAGTCTTCACGGTCACGACCCAGGGAAAGTGGTTCTAGGGAGGGGGTTTCCATCCCGAAGTTTGTTTGTGTGTGTGTGTGGTGGGGGGGGGGGGGGGGGGGGGTATGGTGTGGGAAGTTAGGACGAGGCGAGAGTTTGGTCAGTCAGTAAATTTGTTGCTCTATAATGCTGCTTGCTAACTGCCTGGCCAGGTAACATTTTGACCTGAACTGACCTGGCAACTCACCGGTGATGTACATAGTAGAAGCCGAAAGGTTGTGACATAGAGGCATTCCCCTTCTCCCTGTTTTATGACGCTAACCTCACCCGTTTGTAATTTAATGTCTGAATACAGTGCTCAAGATATTTTGCACAAAAAACATTCTTCTCAGACACCCAAATCAAAATAGCATGTGATAATAATGACATAACATCCTGACCCAAACACAAAAAATAGTTAAAAACAAGAACAAGAACAACACACACACACACACACACACACACACACACACACACACACACACACACACACACACACACACACACACACAAACAAACAAAAAACAAAACACCACTGGTTTTAATAGGACAACACAGAACATTATGCACATTTTCAGTCGGAGCAACCCCCTTTTTCCAATCATTGGACTTCCAGACACTCCAGCACCGAAAGAGGACAAGTAGATAATTTTCATTTTTCATCGTTTACATGTCAGCCCGTTGCTTGAGAAAAAGTTTTTGCCCGAAATATTTGCACTTGTTTTGCGTTGTCCCATTAAAATCAGCGTTCTTTTCGAAACCTTTTGTGTGTTCGGGTCTCAGTTTTTCGAAATGCTAGCAGTCAACTGATTAAAAATTAAATAATAAATTAGGTTTCAAAACGTTACGTCATGGCATGTTGGCACTTTACGATTACTGACGATGTTCGTGATGTGGTTTGAATTCTTTGAGAGCTGTCATTGCAGAACAAAGGGTCAGTCGTTTTGATTAGAACGCTACCCACTGAAAAACTGACGCTGTTTGCAAGTAATTGAACTTCGGCTACCCTCAGGACAATGCAGATGTGCCAGCACAGAGAGGGTCATGTGGCACCGTTAGGTGGGTTGTAGATGCAGTCACCTGTGCCGAACATCCTGTAGGTCACACCTTGCTGCACCCCTAGCTGGGCCCTTGGCACCCGGTCACTGCAGCGTTGTTTGGGAAGCCGCTGACAGAGTCATCAGGCAGAAATAAAGTCCTCTGCTGCCCGGCGCCTGAGGCCGAACAGGAGCCGCTGGAGATAGCGTACACGTGCGTGTATGGTGTGTATGTGTGTGTGTGTGTGCTGAGGAGGGTTCAGCCTGCGGCCAGTGGATAGGGAGACGGACTCAGGCAGTGTGTGTGTTGGGGGTGCCCGCCTTCTGTCAGGTCCGGAGCGTGTCCTGGCCGTGCAGATTTCTCTGGTGACACTTCTCTGGGAGGACTGGCCGTGCAGGGTTTTCTGGTGACACTTCTCTGGGACCTCTAGATTGCTGGGTCAGTCAGTGCCGCCGGGCAGGGTTGTTCTCGTGATGGTGAACAGTTGATGACCTGTGTTTGTGTGGATGTATGACGGACAAGGCTCTGCCGTGTGTATGTCACTGACGGTGCTTCAGGGTATGTTGGTGATGATCTTCTGAAGCCGTTAGTGGTTCAACGCGTGCGGTTTGGAGGTAAGCAGTCTGACCATACAGTGATAGGTCAGTACTGACGGTTTTGGCTTAGCTTGCTTGTTTCATGTCGTTGAGGCGATGCCTGCCTTTGAGATGAGTGCCAGTGGGTCGATACACCATAATTATTGAGATGACACTGATGTGACAGTGCCGTGGGGATGCCACTTCACTGGCGGACAGCAACTAGTCTGGTATCGCCAAACGAGGCTAGTTTTGCTGAAGAACTTTTATAGAGGTGGAGTTTATGTACCTTATATCATAGTTACTTGCCGGCTTGCCAGGTGAGAGTCAAGTCAGTTACCGTTGGCGACTCCGGTTGTTGTTGTGTTTGTGTGACGTCTTTCGAGCGCTAATTAACTGACTCCCTTGTGAGTCTGTCGATTCTGAACTTGAGAACTTTTGGTTGTAGTATAAGTCGGACTGACTTGCAATAAGTTTCTCAGTGGTGCAGGTTTTGTAGTGTGTGTGACTGATTCACATCTGTGTATGCACATGCATACATGTGCTTGTTTGTCCTTTAGGATTAATTGACCCCTGTTGGGTTTGTCTAAAAACTGTCTTTGTTTGATTTGCTGATTCTATGGATTTTGTTTTGCATCATGTTTTACTTTCTCTCTGTCTGTCTGTCTGTCTCTGTCTGTCTGTCTGTCTGTCTGTCTGTCTGTCTGTCTGTCTGTCTGTCTCTCTGCTCTCTCTCTCTCTCTCTCTCTCTCTCTCTGTCTCTCTCCAGTTTGCTAGTTTTCTTTAGGATGGTAGGTATTTCCAGACGTGACGTTACTCTCACAAAAGTGAGCCGTCATTGTCATTTCTTTGTGTTTCAGCTTCAAAACGTGCAGGTGAATGAGAACGTGATAGAGGACGAACGTCGCTTTGAACTCTGGTACGCCTCAGCCACCTCAGAAAAATACACTCTACAAGTGAGGAACCTCGCTACCAAGCAGGCATGGTTGAAAGACACCAGGGAACTCTTGAAGGCATTAGGTCAGTCTCTCAGTGGTGGAATGGATCACACTGCTTTGTTTGCCTGCATTTCTCCGACCTTTGACAGTTACTGATGTCCACTGCACACCAGGTGTCTCGGCAATGTTGTAACACATTGTACAATTGTTAGTTGTTAGTTTTTCTTTTCTTCACAGAAAATGTTCACGAGCTTTGACTGTATTTGCACTTTCCTAAAACAAAACAGCTGCAGCAACAAGAAAGTCGTCACCAAGAATGGTTTACCTTTGCGTTCAGCCGACTAGGCTGATGGAGAGTAACTGGTACAATATAGAGATTTGCTAGTGTTCTACTGCTCAACCTCAAGTAAAAACTGGTGAGAATTTTTCACTGCATTGCATGTTTGAACCCCAGGGTTACATCGAGCTTCGGGACCGTAATTCTTTGTCTTTTTAAAGGGGTTGAAAAGACGGACACTATGCCGGAGAAGACGGCAGACACAAACAGCACACAGGCCGCCCCTGCTCCAGCTCTGAAAAAGAAACCTGCCGAGAAACCCAGCACACCTGTAGACAGTGGGTCAGATTCTGACCGGACCCTCACTGATGGCGGTGAGTTCATTTAAACGTGGTGCTTAACGTACACAGAAACCATAAATCGCTACATTGTCATTGTCACCACCAGAATGACTTCTGCATTAAGATGGGCAGCGATGAGAGCCATTTTAATGTTTCATTAATTGTGAGGGACAAAGTCACAAGACAGTGTCCACAGGCCACAACTTGTGAAAAGAAAGGAGAGCCGAAACGGATTCAAACCGAGGTCCCTCTGCTTACCAGCCTAACACCTTACCTCTGGGCCAAACCAGCTCCCAAAGTTCATTTCTGTTGTTGCTTATATATATATATATATATATATATATATATATATATATATATATATATATATATATATATATATATATATATATCAATTTCACTGAATTGAGTTATTCCACTTACTTTGCTTCATTATCATGATGGCCAGTAAAATAATCAGTGTAGATCTTTTCTCATATTTTTCAAATTTCTTACCAGTTGTATTGACCTTGACCTAATTTAAAAGTGACAACTAAATTGGATAGATGGAATTGTATTTGCTTGATTTTGGTTTTTGTGTAATTTCATTCTCAGACTTTACAAAGGACTTAACATTGATGGTTCCACTTGGACTGCATCTGTTTTTGTGAGATCCTTCAAATTTTGCAGGATAATATTATTATTGAGAACAACTTCTAAGCTTTACCAGTTCATATCAGCCTTGGGGAGACCATGACCTAATTCCATGGTCTCAGCAGTGTCAAGGTGTAACACTAAACATTGAATTCTCTCAGTAATTGATTATCCAGCCTACAACCACTACATGATTGTTACAAACTTGCATGCACATCAACAAGATCATGCACCTGGTCTTGCATTTGGTGCATGAATGTATAAGAGAAGTAAGTAAAAATCTTTGGGAAATCCCTGCAATTTTTTTACTGTTTTTAACTTCTGTGGACACTTTAAAAAAACAAAAAACCTTTCAAACCTATTACATGATGCACAATGCAGCTTTACCTATTTGTATCAGTTTGAGTGACCTTTCAGCCATTTTTGAGGCCTAGGGAAAGTGTAAAACAAAAAGAAAGCAAAGCTACTATGCTGTCTTGAATGCGCATCACCGGAGCATTAATTTCCTCTTCTGTATGTTACTGAGTATTGTCACATATCTCCCATTTGTTAAATGCATCGATTTATTTGCAGACTATGCTTCACTGAGTTCATACGACAGTGACATCAGCAGCTACCACACGGCTCCAGAATTTGAAGACGGCACCACAAGACCCATCTTCAGAAAGAGACCCAAGAAGACAGTCTGTCAAGGTAGGTAGACTAGCTTCCATCATCAAAGTGGCGGTTGCTATTTACTCTTTTTTCTCCAAGCATCTGACAGTTAGGTAGATGCTTTCCATTTGCTCTTTCTTTTCACTTCTTTATGTCCAAGTATCTGTGGTGACCAAAGAAATTATTCAGAGGTGTCCAGCTGAACCAACTTCACCTTCAACAACAGTCAGTATTTGGTGTTAGTCATGCTATTGTAGGAAAGCAACGGCCAATGCTCATGCCTGATTCAAGACATTTCCAGCTGATATATAACTGGAATAGTAAACCATTTTCATGCCCTTTTGTGTGATTTTAGTGCAAAAAGGCAATACTCTTGGGGACACACACAGATGCAGGATTACTGTATTTTATTGTACATAATTATTCAATAGTATAAATATGTTTTGCTAATTGTCTTCAGCATCGCACATGTAATTAATGCAAGCACCCAAAAGCCTTGTTAACAAGAACACAAAACTTGCTTCATATTGCATTATTTAAAAAAGTTGGCCAAACTCCAAGGAGCTTGTAACAAAGAAGACTGTCTCTTGAAAAAAATTACAAAAACAACTGAAACCAAACAACAACAAAAACCACAAAACATTGGTATAGTCAACAAATTAAATTTGCCTACATGTTTCTTGACAGTGAACTTGTAGACAGAAATTGTTGGCATTTTATTAGACTGTTTGTTGAGTCATTCAGTTTGGGTGAGAAGTGAGAAAGCCTGTGATGGTGAGAACGAAGCTGTGATTTTTGTTTTGTGTGACATGGTTGGTTGGTTGGTTGTGTATGATGGCAATGGCTTGTGACCTCACTGGAATGTTCCTAACTGCTGTCAGGCTCCTATTGCTGGTGAAACATTAACAATAAAATAACGCCAACAAAAAGAATATGAAACTTTTGGACGAGAAAGGAGCCATCCAAGTGGTTTAGATGCTGAATTCAGGAGCAGCAGGAGCTGGTTTGAATCCCTGGTTGGACAGTAACTTTGTCCCACTTGCTGCCCTGAAGTCCCAGAGTGAGGGACACAGTGTCAGTCTAGTCTTTCCAATTTCACATGCAAATAACAAAACAAACAAAAAAATGAAACCCAAAATGCTACAGGCATAGGCACAATAAATAATAACAATAATAATAATAATGAAAAAAGTAATAGAAAGTTGCTCAGCCCTCCAGTATTAGATGTTGCATAGTATGCTTCATACTCATAGTGCAACTGTATTGCAGCTGGCTTTCTCTGGTGAAACTTAAAAGTGACTCAAATTTCCTGTGGGAAATGTTTTCAATGGGATGATAGAACGTATATCTGTTTTCCATTTATGTACTACCCTTATTTTGATGAACGATATGATAATATACAGCTCATTTGTACTGTGTACATTAAAAAAAATGCTTGTAAATATGATGCTGCGGGTCTTAGTTGTAACTGTTGTTTGTGGTTGTTGTGTCAACCAAATAGTGGTTCTGAATTGTTTTCATGAGATATTACACAGTTCTTAATTTAAAAAAAAAGAAGGTTACTCTGCACACTACTTGTTTCGAGAACGTTGCTCTGGGTACACACTTCTCCTTTGTCTCCTTGTCAGTCCTGTTTGGATTGGAGTAGATGGTTTGACCGCTTTCCAGAGAAGAAAAGGATGAGCTGGCAAAAACCCAGCAAGTTTTCCTCACCTTTTCTTGATTCTTGTCAGCTGGTGCGGCCAGCCCTGTTTGCACTGTCTCTGTTGGGTGCATTTGTCTGTTCTCTGACACTTAAGTGAATTAGATGTAGTTTATTGTGAACAGACTATGCCACTTTTTGATGTACTGAGTAATTAATGCATCATCATAACCTTGTGAATTAGTTGGGGTTTTGTTGTCGTTGTTGTTTTGTTTTTATCAGTCAGTAGCTGAAATAATGTGTGTGTCAGACTCTGTGTGTGTGTGTGTGTGTGTGTGTGTGAACTGAATCTTATTATAGTAATAGTAATGTGTCTCACAGAGATTAAGAATAAACATTTTGCACATTTCATCTGAAACAATTTCTGTTTGTTGTTTTGCTTTGTTTGTTTTGTTTTGTTTGTGTGGTTGCATTTGTTTTCAGTTTGTTGTCTGTGTGTGTGTGTGTGTGTTGGTGGGGGGGGGGGGGGGGGGCAGTGTTTGTTTATCATCACAGATGTATTTTTTACTGATTCTGAGTAATGGAATGCTTTATAAATGTAGCCTTCAAAACCGACACACAGCTATATGACTTTTTATTTTATTTTTAAAGAAGTGGCTCAGACCTGGGTGGAGCTTTATCTGTTGCTATGCCAACAACTGGTAAACTACAGCACAACTTTTATCAGCGTAGCAGCAGACATCCACAGGGATAGAGAAGAAGAGACGGGAGCCAGAAAAGAGATAAATACCCAAGGGTGCAGTTATTTTCGAGCTGGTGGTAGCAGCAGGTCTTTGGCCGCGGTAGGAGGAACTTAACTCATTTCAGTTGAAAATATTTGGCTGTTGGCTTGGCTTCACCTGGGCTGTGTGCAGTGTCTACATGTGTGGTGTAGTTGCTGGTGTGGGTGTGGGTGTAGGCTGTGCAGGCAGGTATTTTATCCTGCACTACACAGGTGGCCGGCAGAGGCTGTGAAGCCTTGAGCTTGCCTCTCGCGCCTCAGGCCTCCAGTTTTCATCAGGTGAGGGCGGCAGTCTGGCGGAAGAGCCTTATAGCACATAGCTAGCAGAGCCAGGGAGAGGAGGAGGAGAAATATTTAGTGCTCTTCTTACCTCACCTTACCACCGGGGACTTCTTTTCTGTGTTGGGTGTGCATACCTGTACGGTAATGAAACTTTGATTGGTGTCATTAGTGGCTTTGAGAGTGTGATTAGTGGAGAGTGTCTCATGAAGTATGCTCTGGCAGTTGTCAGTCTGATCTGCTGTGTGTCTGCTGTCTGTCTTGTCACTGTGGTGCAGGTATAGTGATTGTTTTAAATATCTGCTAGGTTTGAGAGTTGTGAACATGGCATTTTAATGTTTACGTTTTTGATTGTTTGATTTTGTCTGGTATTGTTTAGAAATGAAAATATTGTTGTTGTTGTTTTTAAAAATCTGAAACTGTGATGATACAATCCTGTAGCCGCAAGCACTTCTACTTCTCCAATGATGTACTATGGCCAATCTTTAAAAAAAAACATTTCTTAACACCTTGCCAGTCTTTTCTTTCCTGTTTTGTACACTTCCTGTATGAGTTTGTTGCTTTAGCACAATTCCTGATGGCAGTTTAACTGACCTCAATTGTTGCGTGGAGTTCGTCCTCCAAACATTGTTATTTGGTAACTTAGATTTTAACAGGAGAAGTCAGCTTGCAAAATTGTTTACAAATACATCAAAACCTATCCCAAGACAGATAAGGAAGCTGTTCAGGGGTGTATGTGCGTCATTCGCAGAGCTGGGGCTGAGTCTGGCCTGGCACTCTTCCCCATCTCTGGCATTTGCTCACTGGGTAAACAGGAGCTGGCAGGCAAACTCCGTCCTGCCACAGAATGCTGGGGAACATGAAAGCAGCATGTCACTGATTGCCTGACTGGGCACCAATATTATTCCATGGGATAAGTAATTATTCTGCTAGTACATGATGAAAGAGTACAGGGAAAATTATTCTGTTTTTGTTTACCTTTTGATTGTTATACGATCTTGTATCATCATCTGTTCATTTATTTGTTTCAACATTATTTTTTAAAATTATTTTTATAGTTTATGTATTGGTTATTCTTGTTTGCTTAGATCTTTGTTCATTTATTTGTTTTTCTTCTTATCCATCTTGAATAATCGTTGTTCATTTATTTGTTTTTCTTCTTATCCATCTTGAATAATGCATTGATCTTTGTTTATGATTGGTTTGTTGTTGTTTTTGTAGAAGGGGGATGGGAGTCTTCAATTTTATGTGTTTTTAACTGCTCACCCATCAGTCTGGCTTATCCATCTTGGTTATACACATTGAATCCAGAATGATTCTGTAAAGTAGCCTATTATTTTTGTACAATTTTAAGGGTTATTTGACGAAGAGAATGGGGTCGTTTTGTTGTTTTTGTTTGTTTGTTTAGTTTTTTCTTGGTTGACATGTATATAGTAGAGGAAAGATTGGAGGAAAATGGAGGAAAGACCAAGCATCACTGTTGTCAGGGGCGTGCTCAAAGGGAAAGCAAAGACTGTTTATTGCTGTCCATAGGGGAAACTCTTTGCTCAATGGCGGAAACCCCAGGGATGTAGTAATGTTTCCTACTCAGTTCCCTCAGTCTGTTGCTAGTGCTAGCCCGCTGACTGCAGTTGTTCCTTGCAGTCTGCCGAAGAGTAAATAAACAGTGGTCAGCAGTCACTGTGCTAGCACATGGTCAGCATCTGTGACTGAATAGAAGTGGTCAGTTCGGTCATAGTGGCAGGTGTTTACAGCTAATGTTTACCTTCCTGGACATGTTGCCCTATACTTTGACCGGTGTCTGGACAGTTACCCTCAGACTGTGTTTACAGACCTGTCGTCTGCTTGACAGAGTTTGTTGGTGCCTGTCGAGTATCAGAAGTACTGCAAATGCCTCTCCTAGCAGAAAACAGAGCTATATATATAATACTGATGTAGCAGTGGGCTGGTTATGATGACAGTTGGTTTCGGTTCCAAGCAAAAGAGAAGAAGGGGGAAAAAGCAGGGGGAAAAGAAGAGGGAGAGAGAAAAAAAGAAAGAAAAAAAGAAAGAAAGCTGGACAGTTTCAGTAATGTAAGAAAAGAAGAAAAGAAAAAAAGAAAAAAAGAAAGAAAGAAAGAAAGAAAGCTGGGCAGTCTCAGTAATGTAAGCTCAGTTGTCTTAGGTATATTGTGTCCATTTCTCTCAGTTCGTAACTTCTTTCAGCTTTTTTGTTGGGACCATTTTTCACAGGTCAGACTGCATGTGTGTGTGTGTGTGTGTGGGTGGATGGGTGTTTTTCTGTTTAAATGTTGTCATCACCCTCCCACCACTAGGAGAAAAAAACAGTTTTTAGTTCAGGATCTCTCTCTCTCTCTCTCTCTCTCTCTCTCTCTCTCTCTCTCGTTGTTAGTACCTACTCAGGTATATTGTCGTTACTTTAATTGTTGGTTTTCTTGCTCATAGGCATAATTATAGTATGTACTGTGAGGTGGTAGGTTATCCGCCTGCACCCCTTCATGAGGGATAATGGCCTAAATGAATAAATCATCCGCATCTCTCTCTCAGAAGTGAAAGCATATATGACATATGTATACACATTACGCAACAAGTTGCTCATTAAACGGTGGTTCTGCTCCCAAACCGAGACTCTAGTCAGGGTGAGGCTGTGTCAGACATATGTCCCGGCTGCCGGGTGCAAACACTCCGATCCGTGAAGCCAGGCAGCTACAGGCCCTGGCTCACACATCCCAAACAGCCACATCAGATAACTCACTCTTGCTCTGACCCAGCCTCCCTGTATACTTCAGTGCTCGACCCTCTGCCGGCCGGCGTCCCGGCTGGCTCCAGCAAAGACGTTCCCCTTCGGAAGAGTCTTTGGCTCCAGCCTTTTAGCTACTGACTGTACATCACGAGTAGCCAGCACCGCCTTGTCTATTTATAGCAGGGTGGTGAAAGACTATCTATCTGCATCCTGGCATGACATGATTTTCCTGGGCCCCCTCTGAGGGAAAGTGGGGGGGGGGGGGGGGGGGGGGAGGTTGGCTGGCTCCACTCGGCTGCTGCCTTTTGCTGCTGCTGTTGCTGCTGCTCTGCTGCAAATTCGCTCTGTGTGTGTTGCAGCTGCCAATGATGGATTGAGAGGGAGAACTGGATCTCTGTTGTTTTGGTTAGCTCAGTACAGTGCAGGACATAGGAATGTCTTTTTTTTTCTTGCTTTTTCCTTCTCTCCTTGTCTTTTTTTTGGTCCCCACGTAGGAATATATGGACAAGTTCTGAACTGTACTGGATGAATAAGTCAGTATGATGGGATATCAGAATGAACTGAAATTCATCAATATTTGGTTTTCGGCAAGTAAGGGACATACCAAAATATCTTTGAGAGAAACTAAAAAAGTATTTTTATTTTTTATTTTTTAAAGGAAGAAGAGATGTAAAAATAAAAAGCAATATGGATATTGTTTGTAATTGTTTTGTTTTTTATGATGTTCATAAACACTGAATCAGTTGAAAAAATACAGCAGTGTGTTGGAATATCATGTTAAGGAACATTGGATTGAATAAGTGCAGAACATCAAAATGTTACCGGCACTTATGAACATCAGGGCTGAATGAAAGAAGGACATTAAGAATGTGTATGAATATTGTACTGAATGGACTGTATTGATTATCAAGAGATGATCAGAACATTGTAATAGTTTCGTGAATCTGTTTTTTTTTTTGTTTTTTGTTTTTCTAAGTGCAGGAAACTATTGTGAATACAGTGAAATCCTTTGAACACAAATTTCTTTGGATGAAATTCTGCTCAAGAATGAATCAAATAATTTTTTTGTACACTTTTTGAGTTAATTTTGTTTTGTTTTAGACAACTCTTTTGGTAAAGAATAAATAATTTTGGTAGTCAATTTTGTCTTAAACTTAAAAGGGAACCAAGATATAGGTGCGAGCTGGCTTGACTACTGACTGAAAAGACTGATAGGTAATGATGCAAAATGTTTGTATCTGTAGGCTTCATTTGCTTGTTGTATCAATATTCTGGAAAGAAGTACATTTTTGCTTTGAATTTAAGATCCCCAGGTTGGCCTGACCTGTATTTGATACCTTTGCCACACATTTTAGCCTTGTTCATGACGTCACTATTTTAAGACTGCAGGACTCAAAACGGCAGCATTCACAGTTGTGTGTTAGATTGTTAACAAACAGGAACAGAAACTGAGTAAACTGCTATGTGTTTATTTTTTTATTCTATTCCTATCGATAGGACCTGTACTGCTTCTTTGCTATGGTGCCATTTGGCCTTTTCCACGCCAAGGAATTTGTACTCTTGGCGCAATTTCTTTCCAAAAATAGCCTTCAAGAAGAGTGACTAAGCTAAGCAGAAATGTTTATTTTCCAAGCATTGCTCCACATATGAATGCCTGTAAAGATTGGAGTTAAGTAGGATGTCATGTGATGTATTTTCAAATAGAATTATTTGTACTTCATGACATCCTGAAGCTGGACTATACTTCGTGGTGTCCTGAGGGTGGACTATACTTTATGATGTCCTGAGGGTGGATTATACTTTGTGGTGTTCTGAGAGTGGACTATACTTTATGATGTCCAGGGGGGTGGACAATACTTTATGATGTCCTGAGGGTGGACTATACTTTATGATGTCCTGAGGGTGGACTATATTTTATGATGTCCTGAGGATGGACTATACTTTGTTTTATCTTGAGAGTGGACTATATAATGTTCTGAGGGTGGACTATATTTTATGATGTCATGAGGGTGGACTATACTTTGTGGTGTCTTGAGAGTGGACTATACTTTATTATGTCCTGAGGGTGGACTATACTTTATGATGTCCTGAGAATGGACTACACTTTATGATGTCCTGGTGGTGGACTATACCTTATTATGTCCTGAGAGTGGACTACACTTTATGATGTCCTGAGGGTGGACTATACTTTATAATGTCCTGAGAGTGGATTATACTTTATGATGGCCTGAGGGTGGACTATGCTTTATGATGTCCTGAAGGTGGACTATGCTTTATGATGCCCTAAAGGAGGAATGTATTTCATGATGGACTGAATATACTTCAGAGGTCCTAGGCTGGAATCTGTTTCGTGGCATCCTAAGGCTGGAATATACTTCATGACATCCTGAGGGTGGAATAAATTTTATGACGCCACAAGCTTGGGGTATATTTCATGACATCTCAAGGCTGGCATACACTTAATGGCACCGTGAGGGTGGAATGTACTTCATTGTACCTTTAGGGTTGAATATACTTCACGACATCCTATGGCTGGAATATATTTCATAACATCTCAAGGCTGGAGTGTACCCCATGACACATTAAGGCAGGAACATTCTTCATGCCTTCACATTTCTGGAATATATTTCATGACATCCTAAGGTTGGAATATACTTTGTGTCTTCCTGAGGCTGAAATCTATTTCATACTCTGTGACATCCGAAGGGTTAAATATACTTCATGACATCCTAAGGGTGGAATATACTTCATGGTATCCTGAGGGTGGAATATACTTCATGATATCCTAAGGTGGAATATACTTCATGGCGTCCTAAAGTGGAATACACATCATGATGTCCCAAGGGTGAAATACATTTCCTGATGTCCTAAGGGTTACATCATGATTAATTTACATGGACACTTGTCCAGCACCTTATCGTGAGATGAGTGCTTCATAATGGCAGCTATACAGCACTGTTGTCTGCTTTGTGATGACCCACAGCACTCTAGTTGTATGCGACTCTGAGTGAGTGCCTGCAGCTTTACACAGCATGTTTTTTGGAATATCTACTGAAGTGGTCTACTTACAGCTCTGATGCTAATGCTGGATGTCCTAAGGCTAGAATTCATGTTGCACTAATGCAAGGAATGGATTAGAGGGATCCTCTGTCTTCGGTTAAAAGTGTGTGGGATGTTCTGTAATGTTCAACTGGATAAACATGGGACACCAGTGATTATGTTTATGAATGCTGGACTGAATAAATATTGGCTGTCAAAATATGTATTTATTAATGTTGGATTCAGTGAGGTTATTGACTGAGTTGGTGTGTGATAGAACATGAATGTACAACAACATAGATTTTGGACATGTGTTAATGGTTACATAGTTGTGCCGCTGTCAGTTTCGTTCTTTGTCCTCTTGATGTGTTCTAAACAAAAAACACATGTTTGTCCTAATTTATCTATGCAATACAGTGTATGTAACCTCCCCCCCCCCCCCACCCCAAAAACCACCAAAAAAACCCACACACAACAACAACAACAGCCAGACAACACCTGAGCTCTTCATGGAGCTACAGTCATTGTGTTTAGAGTTGATAGTGTGTCCTAGTTACAGATGTTTATGACTGATTTCCCATGACAGACTACTGAGATCATTGACACCTCCTCTGTTGAGAATCCAAAGACGTCTCCTGCTTTAGGCCTGGAGTAATCTAAAAGCAGCAGGGATAGCTCGGTGGTAGAGCCCCAGACTTGTGGTTGGAAGATAGCCAGGTCAATGCCTGGTTAGAACAATGGCAGAATTTTCTTCTCCTGGGTCAACTTTCTGTTCTGACTCCTATCTCAGTGGCCATTCTCCACCATCCTACTCCTGTAGCACGTAAAAAACACACCCAGTCATTCAAAAATATCAGAAGAATGACAACACAACAGCAACAAGAACGCAGACACAAACATACACACTAAAATACATAGAGAATTGTTGGAGCGTGATGTTTAAAAAAACAATTACTTCACCGCTTGGGCAGCCACTTAAGAGAAACAGAGGGAGTGTGATTGTTGAACAGTCCCTCCTCCCTGCTTGCAGATTAGCCCTGATGTAACCCTATCACCTATGTGGTTGACTGGGCCCAAAGCACCAGCTAACTAAGTAACTAACTGATTGCAGAGGGCAGCACAGCCAAGTTTGACTGCATCGTCGGCGGGACCCCCCTGCCGAGCGTGACATGGCTTAAGAACGGTGCCACCGTCAAGGAGAACGAGCAGGTGCAGGTGACCAGCGAGGGAGACACCAGCACCCTCACCCTCCTGTCCGTGACCAAGAGTCAGGCCGGACAGTACACTGCCCTCGCCGCCAACCTCAACGGGTCCATCCTCGCTGCTGCTGAGCTAGTGGTCCTTGAAGGTGGGCATCTTGGGGAGGGAGTCTGGGGGGGGGGGGGGGGGGGGGGGGAGAGAGAATCCGTGAGGGCGTTTGTCCAAGAGAAGCAGAGGTTGCTGTTTCTTAATGAATGAGAATTCTTGAGGGTGTTTGCCCAAGAGAAGCTGCAGTTGTTGTTTGTTAATTTTTTTTCTTTCTCACTGCTAGTACTTGGAGAGTCAACCCTGATTAGGTTAGAGTTTGAATGAGCAATTGTTTGCTGCATATATATATATATATATATATATATATATATATATATATATATATATATATATATATATATATATATATATATACACATCAACTGAAGGAACTTGCCTTCTCAGAATATGTCTTGTCTAACAGGCACAAGAGATCAAAATGAAACTTATGATCAGGTTTTGTGTTTTAAAATGCCTCTTTTTTTCTTTTCTTTTTTTCTTTTTGAATTCAGAAACCAGGTTTGGTTAGTGACAAATAGCGGGGCATGATCAATCATGCTAATTGTAACTCATGAAACTATTTTTCTTAAACTGATATGCAGTAGGGCATTTCAAAGCAACAGTTCTTTACTGCAGTGGATTTTTTTTTTAAAGTCTGTACATGACCCTCTCTGGTTTGAAGGTTCCCCTTTTTTCCACCCACTCCCCGTTTTGCTTTAAACAAAAATTATGTTCCTAATGTCAGCAAGCTTGGTGAGAAACTGATGTATGCTGACAGTATGCGTAAACCATTAATCCAGCCAAGAAATTGCTTTCCTGTCTGCATCAGAATTAGGCCTCGAGAA
Organism: Alviniconcha marisindica; assembly: GCA_018857735.1. NCBI lineage: Eukaryota > Metazoa > Mollusca > Gastropoda > Provannidae > Alviniconcha > Alviniconcha marisindica. The sequence continues at coordinate 623,484 of JABMCL010001079.1, read as the reverse complement.
AGCAGAGCCAGCACCAGAGAAAACTAACGGAGCACTAGCGCCACAGGACAAGACCCCCTCTCAGGAGGTGCCACCATCCCCTAAACAGGAAGCTGAAACAGCAACCGAGGAAAAGCAAGTCACCAAAGAAGCTGAAGACAAAAAACTCACCGCTGAAGAAGCAAAGGCAGAAGTCAAGGAAGAGGCCAAATCAGAAGAGCCTAAAGAATCAGCCAAAGAGGACAAACCACTGAAAGAGGAAGCCCCACAAGCTGAGAAACCTCCAGAGGAACCCGAAGAAGAACCCGGCAAAAAGAAGGAAGCAGCTGAACCCAAAGCTGAGGAGGAAAAGCCAGTCGAGCCAGAAGAAAAGAAACCAACCGCAGAACAAGTCCCAGAGACTAAAAAGGTTGAAGAGGAGAAACCAGAGCCAACACCCATTGTTGAAGAGGAGAAAGCAGCTGCACCAGTTGTTGAGGAGAAGAAGCCTGCTGAAGAAGAAACTGTCCCAGAGACCAAGAAAGTTGAAGAAGAGAAACCAGCTAAGCCAGAGCCAGAACCAGTTGTTGAAGAGAAGAAACCAGCTGAACCAGTTGTTGAAGAGAAGAAACCAGCTGAACCAATTGTTGAAGAGAAGAAACCATCCGAACCAGTTGTTGAAGAAAAGAAACTAGCTGAACCAGTTGTTGAAGAGAAGCCAGTGGTTGAAGAAGCTATTGTTCCAGATTCCAAGAAGGTTGAAGAGGAAAAGCCAGTTGAAACAAAGCCACTACCACCAGTTGAAGAAAAAGCAGTTGAGCCAGAGCCATCTCCAGCAGCTGAAGAAACTGTAGTGCCAGACACCCGCAAAGTTGAAGAGAAGAAACCAGTTGCTGAAGAGAAGAAACCAGTTGAAGAGAAGAAACCAGTTGAAGAGAAGAAACTAGCTGAAGAAAAGAAACCTGTAGTTGAAGAGAAGCCAGCTGAAGAGAAGAAACCTGTTGTTGAAGAAAAAGCAGTTGAAGAGAAGAAACCTGTAGTTGAAGAGAAGAAACCTGTTGCTGAAGAAAAAGCAACTGAAGAAAAGAAACCCGTAGTTGAAGAGAAACCAGTTGAAGAGAAGAAACCTGTAGTTGAAGAGAAGAAACCTGTTGAAGAGAAGAAGCCTGTAGTTGAAGAGAAGAAACCTGTTGTTGAAGAAAAATCTGTTGAAGAGAAGAAACCTGTTGTTGAAGAGAAACCAGTTGAAGAAAAGAAACCTGTTGTTGAAGAGAAGAAGCCAGTTGAAGAGAAGAAACCTGTAGTTGAAGAGAAACCAGTTGAAGAGAAGAAACCTGTTGTTGAAGAGAAGAAGCCAGTTGAAGAAAAGAAACCTGTAGTTGAAGAAAAACCAGTTGAAGAAAAGAAACCTGTAGTTGAAGAGAAACCAGTTGAAGAAAAGAAACCTGTAGCTGAAGAGAAACCAGTTGAAGAGAAAAAACCTGTAGTTGAAGAGAAACCAGTTGAAGAAAAGAAACCTGTAGCTGAAGAGAAACCAGCTGAAAAGAAGAAACCTGTAGTTGAAGAGAAACCAGCTGAAGAGAAGAAACCTGCTGTTGAAGAGAAGAAACCAGCTGAAGAAAAGAAACCTGTAGTTGAAGAGAAGAAACCAGTTGAAGAGAAGAAAGTTGTTGAAGAGAAGAAACCAGCTGCAGAGGAGAAACCAGTTGCACAAGAACCAGCTCCTGCCACAGAAACAGAGGTTCCAGAAGAGGAAGCTGCCAAAGCAGAGGAACCAAAGCAGAGGTTCAAGCCTATCCCAGACAGCACCCCTGAGGGTGAGATCCCCATCAGAGCCCCCCACTACCTGTCTGAGATGAATGACGTTGTTGTGGAGCTGGGCCAGTTGGCTCGCTTCGACTGCCGTGTTGCTGCCTACCCTGATCCTGAAATTACATGGTGAGTAGTAATCACAATGACAATGATGAGCAGCTTTGTCGAGCGCCTAATCTCATAAGCATAAGCATTTCAGAATGGCAGCTCACAGATAATAGACAATGACTAGTCTGCTATTAGGTACACAGATATTTACATCTACATAGGGAGGATGCTTTTCTGTATCGCATGTGCACAGGTATTTAATGATTTTACCCCCTCCCACTCCTCTGACATGCATGCAACATTCCCCCCCCCCCCCCCCCACCAACACACACACATGCATCACACACACACATGCACCACACACACACATACATGACCGCCCCCCCCTCCCCCAGCACACACATACACACATGCAAGTAGCAGTGTTAACATGTTTTGGTTTGGTTTCAGTGTTTGCTGGTTAAATAAACTTATATAGCAGTTGCCTGTAAGTGTAACAAGGCAGATCAGAATTTGACAGAGACATTTGCTTTACAAATGTATTTGAATGATTCGTTTTTGTGCTGTCCTTTTGTGAGTGAGGTACAATTGTCAGTGCATCTTTTCTGAAAATTACCAAGATGATAATCCTGCACATACTACCATCAAAAACTAGCCGTCACCACTGGCGTGCAAGGAGTAGGAATGTCACATCTGAGCTCAACCTTTAAAAAAATGAAAATGTCTGCAGGCTGAAAGATGGACGGAATGTGGTCCCAACAGACCGCTACATCCTACAGAACTTCCACGATGACATCTTCTCCCTGCTGATCAAGGATGTGAAGACAGAAGACAGCGGCTGCTACACCTGTCTGGCGAAGAACGAGTATGGAGAGGCCAAGACAGAGGCTATTCTCAATGTGTTGGGTGAGTCCCAGCAGTGGCTAGACATTCCCTGAACCTTCCCACAGGTCCTGGGGACCAGTGAATCACAACGTTTTATTTGTACCCTATGATTTTTGCTGTGTCCACAAAAACGAGTGAACTACCAGAGAAGGAGAGAGGTAGGCTAGAGACAGATCAGGACTGTTTTTAGAACCTGCGAACGCACGTGCGTGCATGTTGTGTTGTGTTGTGTTTGTGTGGAGAGGGCAGGGGTGTCATGGTTCATTTCGTAAGAATATGAGAAACGTCCACAAATGTGGCTTATAGCAGGGTTAGTCTTTTGTGAGGATATTTTCAATGGTAATGATAATGATAATGAGTTTTATATTGTGCCCTGTCTCATACAGTATAGTACATCTTAGTGCTTTACAGAGTATATAATTATGTATTCAGACATCAAAATGTGTATAAACTATAAGCATAACTATATACTACAGAAACACTCAAAACACAACACTTAAGGAGAATGGGAAAGGGGGGGGGGGGGGGGGGGGGGGGGGGGGGGGGGGGGGTAATTGCTGTATCAAGTGATTGTACAGAAAATTGTATTGATGATCATTTTTTGTTGTTTCTTTTGCTTTTAATTCAGGCTGGTTATCTATGACTAATTCCATTCCTTCCTTCCTTCCTTTTTTTCTTTCTCCTTCACAGCTCTTCAGGCGGAGACCGACCTTGGTGACACGGCCCCATCCTTTGCCACCAAGTTTGGCAATGTGGAGTGCATTGAGGGCGTACCTGTGGAGTTCACCTGTCAGATCAAGGGGCGTCCTCCTCCCACCATCACCTGGCTCATCAATGGGCGTGAGGTGGTGCCCTCGCTGGAGATCCTCACTCGTCAGCAGGAGGACACCATCATGCTGGCTTTCAGGTGTGACAGTACCCCCATTTTATCTCTGTCTCACCTTGTCTCTCGCTGTTGCTGTCTCTTTCTTTCCCTGTCTCTGCCTGTCTGTCAGTGTGTATGTGTGTGTGTGTGCGTGTATGTGTGTGTGTGTGCGTGTGTGTGTGTGTGTGTGTGTGTGTGCGCGTGCGTGCGTGCGTGCATGCGTGCATGTGTGTGTGTGTGTGTGTGTGTGTGCGTGTGTGTGTGTGTGTGTGTGTGTGTGTGTGTGTGTGTGTGTGTGTGTGTGTGTGTGTGTGTGTGTGTGTGTGTGTGTGTGTATCTCTCTTTCTCTCACACCCTCATATAACCATCCTGGCTGACTGGGTGTAAAAAAACACAAGTTACTTACTTCTTTCTATCTCTCACACACCTGCTCATGTATCTCTCTCTCTATATATATATATCAGATCTCATTCACGCACAAAGAGCTTTAAGAAAAAATGTTTCGCTCACTTTAGGTGCACTGTATCAGACTTTGACTTTGAGTGTGACACATGAACACCTGCCCATCCCATGTGTGTTTTAGATCAGTGCTGCTGGAGTATTCAGGGGAGGTCATGAGCTTTTTATTAAAAACTTTAAAAAAAAATGTTTTGCACACTGAAAATATGCTGTATCAGACTTTGACTTTGAGTGTGACCCAGGGACACCTGCCCATCCCATGTGTGTTTTAGATCAGTGCTGCTGGAGTATTCAGGGGAGGTCATGAGCTTTTTACATATAAAAAAATAAAAAAATGTTTCGCACACTTAAAGTATGCTGTATCAGACTGACTTTGAGTGTGACCCAGGGACACCTGCCCATCCCATGTGTGTTTCAGATCAGTGCAGCTGGAGCATTCAGGGGACGTGGTGTGCAAGCTGAAGAACCACCTGGGGGAGGCCACGTGCCGAGCCAAGCTGCGTGTCGACGAGGACCTGTCCAAGAAGGGCGAGTGCCCACTGTTCGTGGAGAAGCCTTCTGACTTGGAGGTCACTGAGGCCGGAGAGGCCAGGTTTGAGTGCGTCATCACTGGAACTCCGGAACCAGAGGTCCTGTGGTACTTCAACGGCAGAGAGCTCTTTGTGAGTTGCTGTTAATTATGTTATTGTGCACTCTTAAACTGTGACTCTTTTATACAAATAGATTTTGTTTCTTTGTTATTCATGTGTGGCACCTGCATTTCCCTTTGAGTGGACTAAAGAAGTACCTGACTTGATTTGTTGATCTGACCATCACTTTTGTTCCCTGTGTCCATGTGTGGTGACAACAGCAGTATGTGCTTTTGAACCAAGTATCTCTCTCTGTCTTTTTCTTCTTCTTTTTTTGGTGTGGGTGGGTGGTTGAGGGCTTGATGGCAAGAACAAATATATTTTGAACTGACTGTCTTGTCACAGGTACAAAGAGGACAAGACGAAAGCAGGTAGAGAGTCCAATTTGACCATGGCTGTATGTGGCAGATAGTCTTTGAATAATACTCTGTGTGCACTGAATAATACTTTGTGCACACTCTGTGTGTGTCTGTTTAGTCTTTGAATAATACTCTATACACACTCTCTCTGCGTCTGTCTGTCTGTCTGTTTGTTGGTCTCTCTTCTGTCTCTCTGTCTGTCTGTCTCAGTCTCTGTCTCTGTCTCTGAATGTCTCTCTTTCTCTGAAGTACTGATGATGGCCGGGACTGTCTCTGAATATTTTTCTAAATCAAAATATCTGTTGTGTTATGCATCAGGATTCTCGTCGTCGCGTGATTCGCAAGAAGGGAGACAAATACCAGCTGATCTTGAGGGAGGTGATCCCAGAAAATGCAGGTGTGTACACCTGCAAGGCAATCAACGCTGCTGGGGATGCCTCATGTGCTGTGGAGCTGTCTGTGAAGGAGCTTCCCAAGGAACCTGCTCGTGGCAGGTGAGCTGGGAGATGAACTTTACATAGTGTCCCAAGTTCATGTCTAAGGCAGGTGGCAACAGTAGCAAAGACACCCGGAGTCATAAGTCCAGGGGTTGTGGGTTTCAATCCCAGTTCAGGCAGTATGCTTTTCCCCTGACTTCCTCCTCTCCTTTACTCACAGGGTGACTGGCTTGGTGTCTGGCCATTTGGAAGAGCTACAGAATTGAAGTTCTGCATGTTACAGGCATGTGCATGTTAAAGGCCCCATTGCAGTGGGAAAAACATCATCCTGGTGGCATTTTGTGCAAACTTCTCCAGCATCAGGGATTATTAGGAAAAAACTGGACTAGACATGTCAGGGAAGTGGTGCTTAATTACTGATATTTGTAGACTTTTGTTCTGAAGTTAGAACCAACTGATAGTTCTGTGCTGGAGTAATGATCAACAAAATGTAATAGGCTCAGAAAAAAAAAAATGACGCAAAGTGCAAAGACACTGTTTTATTTAGAGCATTCTTCAGATTGTCTTCATACACACATGCGCCATGGACTCTTGTGTAGAGCACATCTTAAAAGCATTGTGCTTTCCGAATGGAGCACTCATATACACAGTAACAATTAAGCTATCTTTGTAATTTTCTCTCTCATAAGGCATATTGGTGTGGAATAGTTCTTTCCCAAGAGTGCTGGATTATTTTCATGAAAATGAGGAGAAAAACCCAGTTGAGTCAGAGCTCACACTCGTTGAAGAGGATAAATCAATTGTAGAAAAAGTCCCAGAGGCTAAAAAAATGTTGAAGAGCAGAAATGAGATAGAACAGATCTAGGGAAATGTACTCACCAATGCAGCGAAACACAAGGAAGCAATAGTGCACAAGTGCTTTTGACAAAAAAAAATCTTCTTCTTGTGTATGAAGATAGATAGACAACAGAAGGGTGTTGGCTCTCATTTCTCTTCAGAATGAGTGTGTGCACAAGTGTGTGCACATGTGTGCACGCACACACACACATGCACGCACGCATACATGCACGCACACACTCACACACGCACACACACACACACACACTCACACACACACACACACATGCACGCACGCACGCACACACACACACACTCACTCACTCACTCACTCACTCACTCACTCACTCACTCACTCACTCACTCACTCACTCACTCACTCACTCACTCACTCACTCACTCACTCACTCCACTCACTCACTCACTCACTCACTCACTCACTCACTCACTCTTGCTGTTTTAACAGGAGGGCGGAAGCAGAAGAGGTGGAGTATTCGTTCCCTCCCACCTTCACACGCCGCCTTCTGGACCAGAGAGTCGCACCTGGTCGCACTGCTCGCTTCGAGTGCCTCATGCTGGGCATCCCTCTGCCTGATGTGGAGTGGTCAGTATACAGATCAGTGCTTGTCTTATTTGTTTGGTTTCTCATCATTGCTTTGCATTTTGTAGCAAGATTTGCAAGCTAAGTAGAACACTGGAGAGATGTAAATCAATGAGCAAGACAACAAAAACACCTGCAGCTGTGCCTTAATTTTTGGAAGTTTGACTTGTCAAAAAATACGTTGTTACGGAATTATTAAAAAAATATTGAAGACTGATCTTTTGATTTACATGCAATTAAGTACCGATTGTTTAAGGATTTCAAATAAGACAGTAAGACCGTGACCTCAATAAGGGGGGGGGGGGGGGTCACCCTGATATGACTTGTGCTGTTGACAGCCTGTTATCTCTCTATTTATTCTGTTAGGTGATGATGGTCTGTTGACCTGATGAAAAGCTGCTTTAAAATGTTTTTCAACTCGTGGCTGTAACAGTTAAATATAGCCCTGATAAAACTCCATGTGGTTGACTGGGCTCAAAGCACTAACTGACTGACCACTGACTGTTTAGGCAAAAGGACGGCCAGACGCTGAAGCCAAGTGACAAGTTGAGGATTGGCCGTGAGGGATCCACAGCCATCCTGGAGATCGATGGCGCGGAGTTGACGGATGCTGGAGAGTACACGTGCATCCTCACCAATGATGCTGGCAAAGCCACCTCCAAGGCCGGGCTTACTGTGCAAGGTAGGATCTAAGGACGGGTGTATGGAGGTGGACTGTTGGGGAGGGTGGGTGTTTGTGTGCTCACATGGTTGTACTCATAAGAAACACATGCACAGCATGATATGACATGCGCAAGCACACATGCGTACATGTACGCACTTACACACGCATACGCATGCACGCACACACACACACACACAGTGCACAGACACATACACATGCACGCACACAGACAGGCACAGACACACAGGCACATATGCAAGCATGCTTAATGCACACACATATTTCTGTAAAAGACAAACAACATTTTTCTCCAGCTGCCCTTTTGTTCAGGGGGTTTAAGTGTACAGCTCTGTATCAGGCAAAATGAGCCATCACTGTAATGGTACTACAGTGAAATGCATGACAGGCTGACAGTGGTGCCAGCAGAACACAGTAACAGTGCTTACATACCAAAGTTACAGTGACTATCCAAAAGCACACTGCATTGCGTAAGTGCAGACCATTGTGCACATGACATTATGCATTTTCAACAAAGTCCTGTTTCCTGCAGAGGAGCGAAGAATCCGCTATGCCACACCCAAGCTGGATGCCAGACTCCCAGAAGCTGGACGTGCACCATCTAGAGGTCGTGATGACCTGCTGGAACCTGTCTCAAGACCAGCCAGGGAACTCAGCCCTGAAGGTAGGAACTAACTGTGATTCAGTCTTTTTAATGTTATTAATGGAAAGTAAATTTATGACCATCTACATGGTAGGAACTAGGCATGATTCAGTCTTTTTAATGTTACCAATGGCAAGTAAATTCATGGCCATTGGTTGTGCTTTTCCAAATGTGAAAATGTGAAAAAACAAACCCATTCAGGAAAAATATTAGGTTATAAAATGCTAAACAATCACGATTTTGTTCTATTAGATATTGATGAAAAGGTTACCTTGTGTGGGTTACCAAAACACACATATCAGTCTCATTTTAGCTTTCAGGACAAACACTCTGAAACATACTTGTAAAGGTTTGCCTGTTCACAGTTCACTCATTCTTCAAATTGCAGAGAAAGTGCCGTCACTGCCCTTTGACAAACCGTCCCTGCTGGAGGTACGGAATGAGAGCGTCAAGCTGAGCTGGCTACCGGCTCGCACAGGCAACCTGCCTGAAAATGCTCGCCATATTACCTACACAGTGGAGGCCCGCGAAATGCCCAGCAATCGCTGGACTCGACTGGCCTCAGGTCTGGAGAGCACATCCTACATGGCTCGAAATCTCCGCCCTGACAAGGAGTACATGTTCCGCGTGTACGCTGAGAACAAGTATGGGCCCAGTGAGCCCACCTTGCCTGCCACCATGGCTTCCAGGGAAGGTGAGGGGACTGGGAGGGATGTTCAACAGCATCAGGATATATCACAATGCCTCACTGGTTAAAGCACTATGTCTCAAACAACATGCTATCAGCTGTGAGCTAACAATGAAAATGAGAGAGGGGAGGGGGGAATAAGTGTCTTTTTGGTGCGTAAAACGTTCTGCGTGTAGATTCTTTCATTATGACTGTTTCTTTTTGTCAGTGTGTATTGTGAGTGGGCAGTTCACCTCATGAAGTAATCAAAAGTGCATTTGTTGTGTTTATGCAGGAGCTCTTTTGATTTGTTGTCGTTAACAGTAAATATTGTCTGCAAGCTTACACATTGACTTTCTGACTTGGATGTTTCAGAACCAGTGGAGAGGAGGCTTTACACCCGTGAAGAGTCTCCAGGTTGGTCATTTGGTCTTTATTTATTTATCGAAAACATAATTTGAAAGATGGAAACAGCTCAAACATTCTGCATCATGATGTATTGTTGATCTATGGTAAAACAAAGCATGGTTACACATAAATTTTGTCTGGTCATCTGTCAGGAGTTTTGAGAATCCAATGGAAGAAATTGTATTATTCAAAAAACAACAACAACAAAAACATGATCTGTTTTTCTATTAAAACCCTACAGTTTATCCTATACTGGACAAAAATGTGACATGTTCAAACCATTTTTCCACTCTTGTACATATATACAAGCACACAACTGAAGTGTTACCTGCTATTCTGGCATCTAACACCAGGTAGGGGATCTCAGCAGCGGTGTTTTATCATGTGATGCTGTAATGAGAGTAATCCTCACATGGGAACTGTCACACAAATACTTTGCCCTAACCCCAACATTCTGGCTGGACGCTGTGTGCGATTTGATACTATTTGCCCAGAGATTTTGTTGTTGTTGTTGTTTTGTCTAATATCACCTTGCTGTGAACAGACATAAAATAAAACATCGACTGATATTTTGTTGTTCAAATTACGTCACAGCACCTCTTCGGTTCCCCTCCACCAAGCCGTTCGTGATGGATATCGGCGCAGAGACGTTGAGGCTGGGCTGGCGGCCAGCTGAGGTGCAGCGGCGGTTGGACATGCCTCCCGTGTCTTACAGGGTGGAGGCTCAGAAACTGCCCAGCGAGGAGTGGATACCCCTGGCTAGCCGGGTGCATGACACCAGCCTGTACCTGTCCGACATGGAGCCCGACCGTGACTACAACGTTCGTGTTCGTGCACAGGGTCCTTTCGGCGTGAGTCAGCCGACGGCCCCTGTCTGGTTGCCAAGAGCTGCAGGTAAGCTGCTCTCCGACTCTCGTCCTACGTTCTACCAGTTCACAAGACTGGGAATTTACAAAGTGTGCTGTGGAACCGCTGTTGTAAAGTAACACCAAAACTGAGGAAGGGTGGGCTTAACGGAAGCGTGGTCTTTGTTGAGTGCTTCATTATCTAAGTGCAGAATGTTGAAGGGGAGGTTTGAGTTACATAGAAATCAGCAAAACAAAAACATTAATAAAAAAAACTACATCTTGCTATTAGGGTCAGTGAATCAGCTTATATTGCTCAAGCAGAAGAATGTCAAGTTTGTAATAACTGCTATGCGCAGTGTGCATGTTTTATTCCTGTCCAGTAATTTCTTGTTTTCATTGTGTCGAACCAAGATTCTGTTGTCAGCGTAGAGTCAAACTGACAGCGCCACACACAGTTAGATCTTGTCAGGCTCCCAGGACTTTGTTTCAGCAATGCTCTGTTCCTCTTTTCACACACGCAGGCTTCACTGGTGTCCCAGTGAGCCGTCCCCAGATCACGGAGCTGGAGCCACACACGGTGCGGCTGCAGTGGCGGAGAGTGGATGTGCCCACCTTCTCCCATGAGCAGGAGCCCCTCACCTACATGCTGGAGATGCAGGAACCACCTTCCTACCACTGGCGTGAGGTGGCTAGCCACATCCCGGACACTTACTACATCATCCAGGATCTTCAGCCGGCCACGGACTACCGTTTCCGTGTGCGAGCCCTCAACAGGGAGGGCCTGAGGAGCGAGCCGTCCCCGGCCACGTCCATCCACAGAACTCTTGGTGAGTGGCGGAAGTAGCAAGAAGAGTGGCAATGGTGGCTGTGTCCGTTGATGTCCTTTGTGTTGATGTTGCCATTTGTGTTGATGTTTTATTTTCTGTGGATCATGTAGAAGATTGTGATGAGTTTTTATATGCTAGTGCATGTATGGATACATGTACTGTATACACACATGTATATACACACACACACAACCACATTAATTAGTTTCTGTTAACTGCATAGGGAAGGTCATCTCAGGACAAACACACACTTGCACACACACACACACACACACACACACACACACACACACACACACACACACACACACACACACACACACACACACACACACACACACACACACACACACACACAAACACATACACACACACACACATGCATGCATGCATGCATGCATACCAGATGCACACACACAAACACACACACATGCATAATGCACGCACGCACACACGCATGCACACACGCACTCACACACACACACACACACATACAAAAGGAAGGGTCATGATCACGACAATGCTTTCTGTGTGCAGCCCTGTCCCGCACTCCCATTGACCAGCTGGAGGTCGTCGACTACGAACCTGAATACGAAACAGTGGGTCTGTCCTGGAGGCGTGTAGAGGTCCCATCTTTCGACAATGAGGAGGAGCCTCTGCTCTACATGATCGAGTGCCAGGAGCCTCAGTCAGAGGCATGGCGCCCTCTGGTGTCCGGCGTGCCCACCACACGCTACAGGATCCCCGACATTGGGCCCACGGATGATTACAGCTTCAGGGTCCGTGCCCTGACTCCCTATGGCTTGAGCCCACCTTCCCACCCAACTGGGCTCTACAGATCCACTAGTGAGGATGCCTCAGTATTTCTGTTTTACCCTTTCTATGCCTTTGTCTCTGTCTGTCTGTCTGTCTGTCTGTCTGTCTGTCTGTCTGTCTGTCTGTCTGTCTGTCTGTCTGTCTGTCTGTCTGTCTCTCTCTCTCTCTCTCTCTCTCTCTCTCTCTCTCTCTCTCTCTCTCTCTCTCTCTCTCTCCCTGTATATGTTTCTGTATACATTTTGCTACAATTATTTGTATTTTAATTTGCTGTAATGCATGTTGCCGTGTTACATGATCAGGGATAGATTTGTAGAAAAAGCTGACTTGTGCTTAAATCTCTATCCTTGTGCATTAAAGTATTATTTTCTCTTGTCTCTCTTTCTTCCCTTCTCTCGCTTTCCCCCCTTCTCCCTCCCTCCCTCTCCCTCTCTCTCCCCCTTTCCATCTCTCCCACCCTCTCCCTCGCTCTCTCCCCCCCTCTCCCTCCCGTCCCCCTCTCTCTCTCCTCTTGTCCCTCTGTCTTGGGGAGGAGTATCTGTGGTTGCTTTATAAGAAGAAAGGGGATGTGGATAGACAAGTGGTTGGTGTCACTTAAGTTACACTGCCTTATTACCAGCCTGCATTTTATACTTGTTGCTGTTCAGCTCCCTCCAGACCTCTGGCATCGGACCTGTTCATCAGCAGCATGGAGCCAGAGAGCATGCGTCTGTCGTGGCGGCCAGCGGCTCTGCCAGCGCGTGCCACCACCCCCTCCTACCTCATCGAGGCTCTGGAGTACCCCAGCACTCAGTGGCGCCCCCTGGCCTCTGACGTGCGCGACACCTCGTACCAGCTGACTGGGCTGGCTCCGACCAAGGATTACTCGTTCCGCGTGCGTGCCACAACACCTTCTGGGGGTCTGACGGAACCCACGTCCCCTGTCACCATCACGTCTCTGCCTGGTAAATGAAGTATTTACTTCATTGCTATTGTGTGTTTTTTTGGTGTGTTTTTTGAAGGGTGCTGTTGAACATCTATCGCCCAGTTGGGGTGTGTATGTGTGTGTGTGATTTTTTTTTTTTTTTTTTTTTTTTAAGGGTACTGTTGAACATTTATCACCCAGATTGCTATATATTATGTAAACAACATACAGTTATGTATGATACAAATAAAAGTTGTTGTTTTTTGGAAGGGTACTGTTGAACATCAGTCAGCCAGCACATTCTATTATTATGGAAACATACAGTCACATATAATTCAAGCACACTGTCATTTTCAGTACCCATTTCAAGCACGCTGTCATTAGTTTGTTAGTTTTCTTGTTCCTATGCACTGTGGGGTGGTAGGTCATCCACCTTCACCCTTCCACGAGGGGCAATGGCCTTAAGGAATAAACCTTCCGTATGCCACACTTAATTTTCCCCAGTGCGTCCACGCCTGATGAGCAGAGAGCCGGTGATCAAGGAGATGGGAGTGGACTCCGTGCGCCTGCAGTGGTCAAGGGCTGAGCTGCCCTACTATGTGCGTCAGACAGCTCCCATCACCTACTCTGTGGAGATGCAAGAGGTGAGGGTTAGTTAGTTAGTAACTCATGCGTTTTGACCGCCTGCTGATTGCACAGGGTCATCTCAGGACTGAGAGGTGAGAGCAGAGAGTCATTTAATGTGTTCCTTGTTTATGGTGTGTGTGTGTGTGTGTGTGTGTGTGTTTATAACAGTTTTTCTTTTGTTGTTGTCTATGTTTATAACAGTTTTTGTGTGTGTGGTGTATGCTTAGAACAGTTTTTCTTTTATGTTGTGTATGTCTATGAGTTTTTTTTTTTATGTTGTAGATGTTTTTTACAGTTTTTTTTATGTTGGATATGATTAAACTTTTTTTTCTCTCATGTTGTGTGTGTTTAAAAAAAACGTCCGGAATGTGAAATGCAGTTTGTAATATTTGTTTATTTGTGATGTTTTTGTATTTGAATTTTCAGAAGAGATAAGAAAGTCATCTTAAATCACAAATCTCTTTAGTGGAATGACATTTTTCAGACTGATACTTCTTCGAAAGTCCATTGTTTTGAATGACTCTGCACATCTTGTCCGTTGTGAGCTGTTGTGGATTACAAATCCAGTTTTATTCTGCTTCTACTACTAGTTTCCTAAAGTTGATGGAGAGAGGAACATTTTGACTTTGATTAGTTTTCTTTGACATATCTTTTAAATATGTAAAAGAATGTTTTTAGGATGGTCTTTAAAGAAGGGTTCCACTGTAGTCACTTTGATGTCTGAACCAATTTGTGTTAAGGGTACTGTAACTCCCATCTGGCTTCTGTTCAGCTTCCAAGCTGCACGTGGACGCCTGTACGCCGTGGCATCCCAGAGACATCCTACCTGGTGACAGGCCTGCGTTCTGACAGAGACTACCGTTTCCGCATCCGCCCAGAGACAGAGTTTGGGCCCGGGGAATACAGTCTGCCGGTGCAGGCCTACAGAAAGCCCAGTAAGTGTGGGTGTGGGGAGTACAGGAAGCCCTGTAAGTGTGGGTGTGAGATGTACAGGAAGCCTGGTAAGTGTGGGTGTAGGGAGTACAGGAAGCCCTATAAGTGTGGGTGTGGGGAGTACAGGAAGCCCAGTAAGTGTGGGTGTGAGATGTACAGGAAGCCCTGTAAGTGTGGGTGTGAGATGTACAGGAATCCCAGTAAGTGTGGGTGTGGGGAGCACAGGAAGCCCAGTAAGTGTGGGTGTGAGATGTACAGGAAGCCCAGTAAGTGTGGGTGTGGGGAGTGCAGGAAGCCCAGTAAGGGTGTGCGGGGGGAGTACAGAAAGACCAGTGAGGGGGTGTGGGGAGTACAGAAAGCCCAGTAAGTGTGGGTGTGGGAAGTACAGAAAGCCCAGTAAGTGTGGGTGTGAGTTGTACAGGACGCCCGGTAAGTATGGGTGTGGAGAGTACAGGAAGCCCAGTAAGGGTGGCTGTAGGGAGCACAGGAAGCCCAGTGAGGTGGTGTGGAAAGTACAGTCTGTCAGTGTAGGCCTACAGAAAGCCCAGTGGGTGTGGGTCTGCAAGAGGGAGGTCGGGGGAAGGTGGAGCATGCTGTGAAATGTGCATACTTACATAATGGTTTGTTGTATGGACTACGGGGAACTTTTATGATTGGTAGAGAAGTGAAAGTGTCAGAATATGTGTGTATTGCACATGTCGGTCAGTGTGTTGCTAGTGGTATTGTGAAGCACTCTAAAGCACTCCAGAATCCAACTTCATATGGAAGATGCAGTGCTGCACTACTTCTCTTTTTTTTCTTTTCTTTTTCTCTTATTATTATTATCATCATAACAGATAAGAATTTGTACAGTGCATTTTGAAGTAAACACATCCTCATAGTGCTGCACAGTATTTCAGTCTCCCCCTACCTCCCCCCTCCTCCCCATTTTATTCTATAACACAGTATCTCCATTCTGCTCTTTGTCTTGCAGCTGTGACCATGCCCACCAGAGAGCCCATCATCACAGACATCGGTCCCAGCAGCATCGTGCTCAAGTGGCTGCCAGCCAAACTTCCCACTGGGGCGCAGAGCATACGGCCGGTCACCTATCGCATCGAGATGAGAGAGCCCCCCAGCGGTCACTGGATGCCGGTGGCCGAGAGAGTGTCTGCCACAAACTACACAGTCAACTTCCTCAACCCGGACAAGGACTACACGTTCCGGGTGTTTGCTGACTTGGACGGGGTAGAGAGTGAACCCACTGCCAGCACCTACCTGCCTCACAGGATGGGTGAGTGGCACCGAGTCTCTTGATCTGGTGTTGTTTGTGGTTGAGGTGCAAAATCCTTGGGACTTAGTTACGCTGTGTGCAGAAGAAATGACAAGATTCTGGCAGTAGTGCTCGTAAAAAGGTATTATTTCCTGGAGATAGGTTTTTGATGTTTTGGTGTACAGTTTTGTTTGTTTTTTGTTTGTGGATAAGATGTGAAATCCTATGCCAGCACATGCCTGCCTCACAGGATGGGTGAGCATGGCACTGAGTCTGTTGTTTGTGGATAAGATGCAAAATCCTTGGAATTAGTTATGCTGCAGAAGAAGTGACAAGATTCTGGCAGAAGTGCATGTAGAAAGGTATTATGTCCTAGGCACAGGTTTTTTTAATGTTTTGGTGTATGTTTTCTTTGTTTGTGAATAAGATGCAAAATCCTTGGAATAAGTTATGCTGTGTGTGGATGAAATTACAAGATTCTGGCAGAAATGTGAAAAAGGCTTGTAAAAAAGGTATTATTTTTCACGCACAGGTTTTGACGTTTTGGTATACTGTTTGTTTTTGTTGTTGCTGTCTTATTTTTAATTGTGAAGCACACCCTTGGTTTTTACAGGTCCGCCCAAGATGCTCCGTGAGCCCCCGTACATCTCCAGCGTGCACCCAGACTCTGTGTGGCTGTCATGGCGATCGGTGGACATCCCTGCCCGCATCACAGACTACGCGCCAGTGACGTACCGCATTGAGGCCCAGGAGCCCCCGCTGACGGAGTGGAGGCCCGTGGCCAGGCACATCCCCACCACCCACCACCACCTGATGGGGCTGCGGCCAGGCCAGGAGTACAACTTCAGGGTGCGAGCCGAGAACGACATTGGTCTGAGCGAACCCACCCCATCTGTGCTGCTCAGGAAGAGATCAGGTCAGTTTGGGTTTGGAGAGGATCTCACACTGTTTTGTTGACTTGGCAAACAAAAAGGAGTTTGATTTTATTTGATTTTTTAGCGTTCCAAAGATGTCACGCAAGCACAACAAGAAAGATGAATCATGTACAGTAACTCTCACCTGGCATGCGAGTGAATACAGGGTACATAAATCCTGCCAAAGGTACACCCTTGGACATCTGTTCTCTGTCATTTGATGCCTGTGGATGTACCTCTTCTCTCTCAAACCTTGCCACCAGTGATGTCTTTTGTCACCATCTATGTCTCTTCTGTCTCAAACAGTGTCCGCTACTCTCTCTCTTGTCTGTCAAACAGTGTCACCATCTGTACCTCTTGTCTGTCAAACCGTGCCACCAACTGTATCTCCTGTCTGTCAAACAGTGTCACCATCTGTACCTCTTGTCTGTCAAACCGTGCCACCAACTGTATCTCCTGTCTGTCAAACAGTGCTACCATCTGTACCTCTTGTCTGTCAAACCGTGCCACCAACTGTATCTCCTGTCTGTCAAACAGTGCTACCATCTGTACCTCTTGTCTGTCAAACAGTGCCACCAACTGTATCTCCTGTCTGCCATACAGTGTCACCATCTGTACCTCGTCTGTCAAACAGTGTCACCATCTGTACCTCTTGTCTAAGTGCCACCAACTGTATCTCCTGTCTGCCATACAGTGTCACCATCTGTACCTCTTGTCTGTCAAACAGTGCCACCAACTGTATCTCCTGTCTGCCATACAGTGTCACCATCTGTACCTCTTGTCTGTCAAACAGTGCCACCAACTGTATCTCCTGTCTGCCATACAGTGTCACCATCTGTACCTCTTGTCTGTCAAACAGTGCCACCAACTGTATCTCCTGTCTGCCATACAGTGTCACCATCTGTACCTCTTGTCTGTCAAACAGTGCCACCAACTGTATCTCCTGTCTGCCATACAGTGTCACCATCTGTACCTCTTGTCTGTCAAACAGTGCCACCAACTGTATCTCCTGTCTGCCATACAGTGTCACCATCTGTACCTCTTGTCTGTCAAACAGTGCCACCAACTGTATCTCCTGTCTGCCATACAGTGTCACCATCTGTACCTCTTGTCTGTCAAACAGTGCCACCAACTGTATCTCCTGTCTGCCATACAGTGTCACCATCTGTACCTCTTGTCTGTCAAACAGTGCCACCAACTGTATCTCCTGTCTGCCATACAGTGTCACCATCTGTACCTCTTGTCTGTCAAACAGTGCCACCAACTGTATCTCCTGTCTGCCATACAGTGTCACCATCTGTACCTCTTGTCTGTCAAACAGTGCCACCAACTGTATCTCTTGTTTGTCAAACAGTGCCACCATCTGTACCTCTTGTCTGTCAAACAGTGCCACCAACTGTATCTCTTGTCTGTCAAACAGTGCCACCATCTGTACCTCTTGTCTGTCAAACAGTGCCACCAACTGTATCTCCTGTCTGTAAATACAGTGCCACCATCTGTACCTCTTGTCTGTCAAACAGTGCCACCAACTGTATCTCTTGTTTGTCAAACAGTGCCACCATCTGTACCTCTTGTCTGTCAAACAGTGCCACCAACTATGCATCAAGATGAACCTCTTATTTCGGATGTTCAACCTGGTTCATTGAGGTTGTCATGGCGACCTGCTGAAGTGCCATCCTACCTGATGGATTCTGTTCCCATCACCTACTCCATCCACTACCAGGTAACTAGTTGTTGATACTGGTTACAGGTACAAGGTACAGTAAGTCACTAACCATGACAGCTGAGAAGTTATTGATACTGGTTATAGGTACAAGGTATATTAAGTCAGTACCAGCTAAGAAGTTGTTGATACTGGTTCTAGGTAATCTGTCACCATTATAACACCCACTCTTGTTTACGTATGGTAGTAACCTGCTTGACAGAGATATTCTGGCAACAGAGAAGTGCTGACTGAGGAAGGCTCGCTGTGTTGCAGCACCTGCCTGACTTGGACTGGCACCCCCTGGCGCGACGCATCATTGGCACCAACTACTACATCACGGGCCTGTCGCCGGACAACAACTACACCTTCCGTGTTCAGGCAGAGAACCAGTTTGGGTGCAGCAAGCACACACCCCCTGCCCGCATGCCACGCCTTGCAGGTACGGATACTGTGATGTTTATTTAGATTTTTGCGGGTTGGATTGTCTTTTCTTCACTTTTTTATTTTTTTATTTTTATATTTATTTTAGTACTTCTTTGTCCCTTGTTGGAAATTTGGGTCACCTTACCTGGGTGTGGCCCAACAGCTGCAAGAGCAGTGCTACCCATTTCTGTCAGTGTGTGTAGTATTTTTGTGTGTCCAGACAATGGTATGGCTGCCAGGGTTTGGGATTTTTAAGGTGTGCACGGATGTTGATGCATGTGACTGCACATGGGGGGGGGGGGGGGGAGGACACCGTAAGAGAGTCTGCACAGGAAACCTCCCTTCCTGCACAGTCTGCGCTGATCAAATTTTTCCGTCAATAGCCAGAATTAGAGGAGTGGCGGCGGATGTTCTTGAGAAGAGAGGCATGGACAGAATTGTATTTCAGTACTTTCTAAAGCTTTGGGTGGGAGGGGTGGGGGGGGATGGGGTGGGGTGGTGTTGTAACAGATTTGTGAATTTCCCTCAAAACCGATATTTCTGAATCTGATCCCTGAGTCTGCCAAATATTAACAGCGCGTTTATCATGTTAAAAAAAGAAAAGGCTTTCAAATACTTCACACTGGCGAACAATGAACAGTGTCAGCATCCTCTTTCACAGAAATCCCAGCTCCCATCTACAGCCCAGAGATTGAGGAGGTGGAACCCTCCGCCCTGCGTCTGGCCTGGAAGGTGCCCCGCATCGGGCCCTACAAGTCCAAGAAGACCACCTACGCCATCGAGACCTTGGAGCCCAGGACATGGACGTGGCGCCCCCTGGTGTCCAACCTGCTCACTCCCAGCTACAGGGTGTCCACGCTGTCCCCCACTGAGGACTACGTGTTCAGGGTGCGGGCAGAGGCTGACAAGGTGCTGAGTGAGCCCTCGTTCCCCGTCTCCTTCTCCAGGACAAGAGGTGAGAGTGAGGGTCGCTCAGGTTTGTCTGCAGGCTAACGGCAGCTTTGATGAGAGTTCTCGTTTTGAGGGATGTATGTAGGGGTTGTTTTCTGCTATTAACACGATTTTGTGTGATGCTTTACGTATTTATTTGTATTTATGCCTTTATTGATTTTTGTTATTTACGTGTTACCCATGTATTTATCTGGGTTTAATTATCTGTTTGTCTGTTTGTTTGATCCCTTACCCTGATATGACTTACGTGGTTGACAGGGTGCCTTTTTTAATTTTTTAATTTTTATATATGTATTTTATTTCTGTTCATTATGTATTATTTATATATGGCACTGAAGAAAAGAAGTTGCCTATGGGCATTAATTTCTTCCTTTTTTTTCTTTTTTTCTTCCTTCTTTTGTTGTTGTTGTGTATCCTGTCTGCTGCTTATTTATTTATTTATTTATTTATTTATTTATTTTTCGTGTTTTACTTGTACCATGTCTGTTTTAATTTAGAAAGTCTAGTGCCTTTCTGTTGCAGTAGTTTGCTCACCTGTTTCTCTTTGCCTTTTTTGTTTGTTTTGTTTTTTGTTGCAGTCAGCTAGTATCAGTATGAATCCATGCAGAGCTTTTGTCTTTAAAATATGCTTTTGGTTTATTCTGCAAAGCTATTTGCAGAACATGTGACAGTCTTTTGTGTTCTAAATCAGTCTTTTGTATCTAAAGCTTAAGTTTGTGCTTAGGTTTGTGCTCTACTCATTTCAGTTTTATGCGGCTTTCAGTTTTTTAGGTTTGCTTGATTTGTTTTTGTCATGTTGTGAACAAAAGCCATAGCAGCTTTTGGTCTCCGCTTTACAATTTTTGATGTTTTAAACTTAAAGCTGTTGACGTGTAGTTGTTGCCTGTCATGTCATGTCTATAAAGTGAATTGCTTTTGATTTTCAGCTTTCAGCAGTATTCTTGGCACACCAAGGCTCATGGGTACCCATCTTTCTCAGTTTTGTAAATGTTTCAGTGCATGCAATGTCTGCATTAATACATATCCGTTTGTCGTTGTTGTTACATGCTCACACAAAATGGTTGAGGCAAATTTGCAAACCAGTTTGACCCAGACTCACACACTTGTACAGGATTATGACAGCACCTTTTATTTCTGTTTGCAATAAACCTTCTTTTTTTTAAATCTCAATCTCCATTATTGTGTGTATTATATGCATCGCACAAGAAAGTGAGTATTTATGCAAAGATTTTTGTTTTGATGTGTCAGTCTGTAACTATGTGAATAATACCATCATATGTATAAGCACATGCACCTTCATTGCACATAATATGTCACTTACTTATATTTATTGAACTTTGTTGTATCTGTCTTAATATTATTATTACCCTCGTTGCACATGGTATGTCACATACTTACATCTATCAAACTTTGTTGTATATGTCTTGATATTACCCCCATTGCACATAATATGACACATACTTATATTTATCAGACTTTGTCAGATCTGTCTTAATAATGACATTCATGAAGTTGTGTTGAAGTTTTTTGTTTTTTTGTTTTTAATCCACCATTTTTCTAAACTCGTATTGATTTTTGCACTGGTATGCACTTTGGTAACCAATGTTTTAACAGTGAACACATACTGCATGCTCACTTTGACAGTAGATTCAAAACATGTTGTCAGGGTTCAGTTTTAGACAGGATTGACATCTTGGTAACAAACACACAGGCACACGCATGCATGCATGAAAACACACACGCACACACGTGCGCACACACACACACACACACACACACACACACACACACACACACACACACACACACACACACGCACACACACACACACACACACACACACACACACGCACACATGCACACACACATACACACACAATATATATATATATATACTTACTTGACTTACCTTTTGGTCTTGCAAGTATGGCAGTGAATTCCCAGTTGGAAACCAAGCTGATTTTTTGGCTTAAATGCTTTTGGGATTGTGGTCTTGTAAAGATAGAGATTTTCAGGCATCCCAAATGCCTTGCTGCAAAACACCCCCCATAGCACTCATCTTGCTGTAAAACAGTTTGATTTTCATGACACCCTTTGGTGTAAGGCTTAAACTGTACTTTAACATCTAACATACAAATACAATTTAATCTTTGAAGAAAAGAGCAAGGTCAGTGCAATTTTTCTGCACTTTTCCCTGGAAAGCGTTGCACAGTTTAACTTACTTTAAAGCAATCTAAAAAGCAGCTCATACTGTAGAGGATTAGGGTTTTCATTAGGGTTTCACTGAACACGTGTAAAAAATAAAATAAAAAACTGCCAAATATCAGGCATATAATGCAGTCTGCTTCTCCGCAGCACCACCCTCGGTACCCGTGGAGCGCCCCATCCTGTCGGAGATTGAGTCGGACTCTGTGCTAGTGTCATGGCGCCCCATCCACTACCCGTCTCTGGGTCGCGGTGAGGGCAGCAGGAAGTACAGGCTGGAGATGCGGGAGCTGCCCTATGGCTCATGGAGCACCATCGTCCACCAGACTCCCAAGTGGAGCCATGAGGTGACCGGACTCAGACCCAACATGGACTACTGTTTCCGGGTCAGTGTCATCACTGATGCTGGCACGTCCCCTCCTTCCAACGCTGCCTACATGTACAGGAGGCCGGGTGAGTGAGTCACGCAGGTCAGAGGGGGCTTGGATGGCTTATTTCATAATGTGATCAGAGCCTTTTTCGGATTTTGTCCAAGTCTTTCATCTTTCAGCAGCAAATTTTCTGTGTAGGTATTTTTGTTTCATTTTTGTTGCTGTTGTTTTTAAATTAAGGAGTGATGCAGTGGAATTAACCACAGTGTTGACCAAAAGAAAAAAGAAAATCTTGAGACAGAAATAGCTGCTGGTGTTGTGAAGAAAGCTCAAAGTCCACAAAGGTTAGAAAGAAAGCTAACGTTAAATGAGACATTTAAAAAACCATGTTTACAGCCTGTAGAAACAGATGACTGCAGCTGTCCTTTAAGCTTGTTTATATTAGAGATTGCAGTTGCCATTAAAGATGGCTTATAATGAAGGCTTGCTTTTAATAAAGGTCACTTATAATGAAGGGTCACTTTTTATGATAATAAGTATAATTATTTTAGAACCATCCTTAATGAAGGGTCACTTTTTATGATAATAAGTATAATTATTTTAGAACCATCCTTACTGATATTTTGGAAGGAAGAGCAAAGCAGACTTTGGCCTCCATGTAATAACAACAATGCCTTGGTTCCAGCTCTGCTAATGATTAAAGTCATTCACCTCAGGCAACAGAAAAGGCAAATTTCTCTACACAGAGACAATAAAGTTGTATTGTTTTTGAAACATTTCCCCCTTTTTTTATATTTCTTTTTCTTTTTCTCAGTCATCCCTCGCTTACCTCTGGAGATGCCAGAACTGTCTGAGGTGGGAGAGGATGCTGTAAGCCTTCGCTGGAAGCGGGTAGACATCCCAGCCTACGAAGCGGACGAGGAGCCGCTCTCCTTCATGATCGAGGCTCAGCGACTGCCGTCCTACGACTGGGAGCCTGTGGCCCGCGGCATCACGGACACCAGCTACAGGATCAGCGGCCTGCAGCCCCGAGAGGACTACATGTTCCGCATACGAGGAGAGATGCCGGCGGGGATCACCACCCCCACTGCCCCCATCCCGCTCTACAGGCGCCCAGGTGAGTGTGCAGAGAGCTCTTTCAGTGACGGCGGTTTGATTGCCTGTGGCTGTCTTGCACTGATTACAGCTGTTGGCTTGGGGAGTGCAGAGAGCTCTTTCAGTGATGGCAGTTTGATTGCCTGTGGGTGTCTTGCACTGCTTACAGCTGCTGATGATTCCTTGGCTTGGGGAGTAAAGAATGTGGGTAAAAAGAGGCTCTAGAAACTCTTATTCTTATAACACCCATTGACCGCCACCCCCTCCCCCGACGAAGTTAGGGAGTGTGTGTGGGGTGGGTAGTGTGGGGGGTATAGTGGTGCTGTGAAAACTCAAGGTTTTGTATGGAAGTTTTTTATGCACCATATATAATTTTTTATTCATTCATTCATTGGAATCCATTGTGTCTGTCTATCTGTTCATGTTTTGTTGTTGTTGTTTTTGTGTTTTTTTTTGTTTTTTTTGGGGGGGGGGGTTCCAGCCAATATCTTCTAAACTGTTCAACCTTTTGAAACCAAATTTATTTTCATCTGGATTCTGTATGTATTCAGCCTGTATGTATTTGGTTTGGTAGTCATGTTGCTTTTAAAAGGGAGCTGATGTTTCAAGCCTTATCTTCATCTTCACCTCTGTTCCCAGAGAGGTCAGGAGTGCCCATAAGTTACGTGTATTCAGCATGTATGCATTCAGTTTGGTAGTCCTATTGCTTTTAAAAAGGAGCTGATCTTTCAAGTCTTATCTGTATCTTCATCTCTGTTCCCAGAGAGGGCAGGAGTGCCCATAAGTTACGTGACTGTGGATGACCGCCACGTCCCTCCCTACTCTGCCCGTATTCGCTGGAAGCCAGTCTACATTCCACGCTACACCTCACCCGCCTCCGTGCTGTACCAGGTGGAGATGCGGGAGCAGCCGCAGCGAGACTGGCGTCCTCTCGGCAGCGATGTGAGGGGCACAGAGTACTTGGTCTCCGATCTCAGTCCTCGCAAGACCTACATGTTTCGTGTGCGTGCCAAGTCTCCAGCCGGGGAGTTGAGCGAGCCCAGCATGCCTGTGCCATTCTACCCACTCTACTGTGAGTTGACTCTGTTGAAGACTGTGAAAATGGATCTGGAAAATGATGATAATGTGAAGTTTTACGATGTTCAGTGTTTCGATTATTTTTTGGTGCTTTACCCTGGTAGATTTCTTCTGTGTGTTTGTGTGTGTGTGTGCGTGCACATGTGTGTGTGTGTGTGTGTGTGTGTGTGTGTGTGTGTGTGTGTGTGTGTGTGTGGTGTGTGTGTGTGTGTGTGTGTGTGTGTATGTGTGCATGCGTGTGTGTGTGGTGGTGTGTGTGTGGTGTGTGTTCTGGCATGTTGTTATGTGTGTATGTGTTGGGGGGGGGGGGGGTAGTCATCTCTTATTTTTTTGAAGCACATTAAACTTTTTAGCCTTTCCACCTTTCTGTTACCCTTCTCTGTCGTTGTTGCTGTGACTGAACATGGGTTTCATGTTGTTGCACTTTTTTCTGCAAAAATCAGTCCTTCAGAGTGCATTGCAACTGTTTCACAGGCAATGCTTAGGGAACTTCTGAGAGACAGGATCGAGTGCATATGGGCATTTTCAAGCACACAGCTACTGTCTTAAAGTGAACTGAACTCAATGCTACACGTTCGCCCAAAATAGTACTTTAATGAACCCTCTGATGAAAAAGCACAACAATTCTGAAACCCCTGTAGCAAGACCACATTTGTTGAACCCTTTTCTCATATTTCTCACGTGAGACCACCCAGCTTCCAAGGCCATTTCTTCATGACTTTAGATATAGTCTTTCCGCATGAGCTCTGTTGTGGAGGGAAGAGTTGTACTTTCATTGGCGGTTTCTTGACGCCTTTACCAGTGCCTTGCATTCATTTCAGCGAGAGTGTATGATGGCCAGACGGGTAGTGATCTGATGCTCATCAATGAGGACTTCTCTCTGCCAAACAGACCCTACATCAACACACTCATCGTCAAAGGTATGATGCTCTTTGGTATGTAACCTCTACCAGTTGGTAACTTCTGTCTGTTGACGTAGTCTGCGGTGTAACCACTATCTGCTGATGTTACCCTCTGTGTGTGTGTGTTATGTGTGTGTGTGTGTGTTACATGTGTGTGTGTTCTCATTGTTCTTTTGTGCTCAGTGTGTGTGTGTGTGTTCTCATTGTTCTTTTGTGCTCAGTGTGTGTGTGTGTGTGTGTGTTCTCATTGTTCTTTTGTGCTCAGTGTGTGTGTGTGTGTGTGCGCGCGCATGTGGTGTGTATGTTTGTGTGTGTGTGTGTGTGTTTGTGTGTGTGTGTGTGTGCATGTGTGTGTGGATGCACAAATGTTTTGAACATTAAATATGTGTGTGTGGATGTATATATGTGGAAGAATGGGGACAGACGAGAGGGGAAGAGAATGTCAAGAGTGAGACAGAGAAAATTTGTATGTACTGATTTTTTTTAAACATCGATTCTTGAACCAGTGTGTCAAAGACAAATGTTCATTTTTATGCATTGTATAACCATGAACAATAAAGATTGATCTGATTTGATTTGATTTATACGTGCAATGTCCATGTGTTGATGTTATCCTGTGTGTGCCATTTATATTATTTTATTTATATGTGCAACATCCACGTGTTGATGTTGTCCTGCATGCACCATCTGTCCTCAGTACCAACCAGGCTGCACACTGAGAAACTTCTATCCGTTGACGTAGTCCATTGTGTAACCTCTGTCTGCTTGTGAACGTCCATGTGTTGACTGTATCCCGTGCACTGTCTGTCCTCAGTACCACCCAGGATGCAC
Organism: Alviniconcha marisindica; assembly: GCA_018857735.1. Classification (NCBI taxonomy): domain Eukaryota; kingdom Metazoa; phylum Mollusca; class Gastropoda; family Provannidae; genus Alviniconcha; species Alviniconcha marisindica. Next base: position 597,516 of record JABMCL010001079.1, on the reverse strand, counting down.
ATTGAGAAGCCAGACATGTACAGCGTCAGCCCCTCCTCCGTTCACCTGACCTGGCACGCTGCTCGCGTCCCCTCCACAACCAGCCATCTCTCGCCTACCACCTACCGCGTGGAGGTGCGCGAGGACGGAACTTTCAACTGGGTCGAACGGGCTTCCAACATTACTGGCCTGGGCTGCGACATCGGCGGCCTCAACCCCATGCTGGACTACGCTTTCCGGGTCCGAGCGGTGAATGATTTCGGTTGGAGTGAGGCCACTCTGCCTGTCTTCCTGCACAGACCTATTGGTGAGAGGCTGTTGAGTTACACTGCTGTTTCCCTTCGTGTCTTCTTCATTTGTGTTGCATCTTGTGGACAAAAGCAGTGGTTTGTGTTTTTTCTTCTGCTGGAAATTGAGGACTTACCTGGTGGTGGGTGAGATTTTTGCATGGGCAGTTGTTTCTCTGCTTGTATAGTGCAGCATCTAGGTGAACCTGTGTCACAAGCTAAAAATAAAGAGTAAAGGGTAAATAAAAAACAACGGTAACACCACATTGTGTTAAAATATTTTGGTTTTCTTGAAACCTTTCTCAATGAAGTGAGACTGAAGAATGCTTAAGTGCCACAAATACATGTGTGTGTGTGTGTGTGGGTGTGCGTACGAGCGTGTGTGTGCGTGCGCATCATTGTATGCATATTCAGTAAGAACTGCCCTGAATTACTGTTTCAGACCTGAGCTATGACGGACCGGACATAGACTGGGATTCCTTCAGTCCAACTGGTCAGTGACTATTTTTTTTGTCCTGTTAAGACTACTTACAAAAATTTAAGAATTTGTGGTCCATGTAAAATGAATACAGTTCATCATTCATAGAGAACAGAACACCATCGTCAGGATCCTCCCCCCCCCCCCCCCCCCCCCCCCCGCCGCCACCCCCCACCCCCACCCCTGAACTTCTGCAAAAACACATTTTTCATGACATGGAGCGAAAAAAATCACTGTGAAAGTGAGCATTGACATTAATATTGACTTTTAGTCTGTGCACATTGATTTAACTTGTTTGGAAATTTGATTATTCTTTTTTCTTTCTTTTTTTTTCTTCTGGTACATAGTTTGTCTTTCTGGTGTTGTTATTCATTTATTTATTTACTTTTGTTGCATTTTGTTTGCCTCTCATATTTATTGAGTAATTCCTACCGGTAAACAGCAAAGTGTTCACCTGTAAGGCTGTTGTTGTTGTAACGTCCCCCATCGCCTCCACCCTCCCACCTCCCCACCCCACTATTTTGAACATAGAAGAAGTGCACTGAATCTATAGTGACCTGCATGCATTTCTTACATCCGTACAGTGCCACCGCTTGTGGCTCCTCGGCTGCCAATCGACTCGCCTCGCATCACTCCACTGAGCAGCGACTCACTGCGACTGTCCTGGCACCCTGCTCGAATCCCTGCTTATGCTCGCAAGTCCCCCATCACCTACATCGTGGAGATGAAGGACCCCACCTCCACCACCTGGTCCCAGGTCATCGGCAAGCTGGATGACACCAAGTACCAGGTGGGCAGTCACTGAATGAACACTCATTTAGTCTTTTATGAAACTTATGGACACGAAAACAACAGAGCTCAACCAAAAGCAGGAAAGTGTCCTAGTTCTACATGCCATTTTTCACCACTTAACTGCCGTTTAAGTGTCGTTTCTAGCTTGAAAATGGGAAGTGCCCCAAAAATTTGTATGTTGTGTTTTGTCTTAATGAATAGCATTCTTTTTAACCTTTTATGTTTGGATCCTATGAAACTTATGGCAAGACTGATGAGAGCATAGTGCCTTTTCACATTAGAAAGACCTGAGTATATGTTTTGAACTTTGCTTTTGACTATTTCTCTGTGTAAAAAATTAGCTGCTGGTATAGACATCACCAGCCATGGCTAGAAGGCCAGTTCCTTGTTAGATGTGAGTGACTGAATTTATTATTATTGATCGCTTTTGTACAGTGCTATTCCCTGTTCTAAAAAAAGATTAACTTGAGCAAAACGGTTTCTCCTTAGTTTTATTAGATCTGAGTGATTGAGTTTGGAATCGACAAACAAATGAATTAATCAGCGCTTGAAAGACATCACACAGACACAACAACAAAGACCCGAGTCACCTACAGTAACTTTCAAGCTTTGATTAACACCCTTGTTTGCTGATTGTGCACAGGCACTCTGGGCCTCGTTCTGTTTCAGATTGTGACTGATCTGGGCCAAGCAAAAGTAGTTTTTCTTGGTTTTGTGTAATCCTGTTCATGATCACAAAAGAACTGATTGGTGGGTGTTTGCTTTGGTGACCAGGTGACAGGATTGGAGCCTGTGCGTTCCTACTTGTTCCGTGTGAGGGCTGAGAGTGAGTTTGGATCCAGCGAACCCACTCTGCCGGCTGAACTGAATAGAATAAAACGTTAGTATCACAGTTTGGTGGGCAAAGGTTTTGTGTGTGTCTGTGCACACTTGTATGAATGTGTGTGTGTGTGTGTGTGCGTGTGTGTGCGTGTGTGTGTGTGTGTGTGTGTGTGTGTGTGCGTGTGTGTGCGTGTGTGCGTGCATGTGTGCGTGTGTGTGTGTGTGTGTGTGTTTGTGTGTGTGTGTGTGTGTGTGTGTGTGTGCGTGCGTGTGTGCGCAGACATCCATGGGTCTTCTAAAAGTTCTGAGTTGCATTTTGGGGTTCTGAAAGTTCTCAGTTGTGCTCTGAATGTTGAATGTTTTCAGTTGAGTTTTTGTGTTCTGAAGCTCTTCAGTTCTTGTCCAGAAGATCGTTAGTATCTCTTTACCCCTTGTTTTTCTCGCAAATGGAGAAAAGGTTCGCGTCTTGTTTCCACCCCACCCCCCTCCACCCCAGTCCGCTAGTACGACTATATTGATGATTGTGTATGTGACTGCACTGTTTCAGCTACTGCACCTCGCACAAGATCCCAGTCAGTGGAGAGACCGAAACCTAGTGACTATGATCTGTCAACAAGGAGAGGCTCGTTCATTGACTCCATCACTACCGGAGGTGATAACGCCTTGTCTTTTATTCCTTCTTTCTTACTTCCTTTTTTTCTTTTTTTCTTCTTTTTTCTGTCTTTCTTTCTTTTCTCTTTGGATTATTCTGTGTTACTTTTCCCAAGTAATACATGTCATTTGTGTGCATATACACAAAAACCCTATAGTTATTTAGTCACTCTAAGAACTGTCAAAAATGCCCAGCTCTCTCAGGTTGAAATGGGCCATGACACAATAAACATGTTGCTCAAACTGTTAGCATCCATGCCTTCTGAATGATGTTTATAACCATTCTGTCACGGTTTCCACCGCGCAGTGCCACCTCGAGTGCCAACTGGCCGACCCACCATCTCCAATGCCACGGAAACCAGCCTGACTCTGTCCTGGCCTGCAGCTCGCCTGCCTGCCTATCTGAAGAACACAAAGGTGGACTACATCATCGAGGCCAGGGAGGCTTCCAGTCGCCTGTGGGCCAACTTGGCCGAGAACGTCACTAACACAACCTACAAGGTAGGTGATTGTCGTGCCTGATTGTGTGTGAGCCAGCTTGGCCTAGCGGTAAGGTGTTAGGCTGGTAGGTGGAAGGACCTCGGTTCGATACCGCTTCGGCTCTCCTTTCTCTTCAAAAAGGTTGTGGTTTGTGGACACTGTCTTGTGACTTTGTCCATCACTTCCTACTTAAACATTCAGATTCGCTCTCATCGCTGCCCATCTTCTTAATGCAGAAGTCATTCCGGTGGTGACAGCGTAGTGATAGGTATATAATCTTCCTCTTCCCCCACCTCCATACCCCCTTCCCCCCTTTCTCCCCGTCCCTAATAAGCCTAATGGTTTCTGTGGACGTTAAGCACCATGTTTACATGCCTGATTGTCATCACTTGTGCCTTTCTTCCACACGTTTCTGTTGGAGGTTGAAAGGAAGCAATGGTTAGTGAGTAAGATTCACTGAGACAACTGGGCTCAGTTCAGGGTAAGGAACGTTTTCTCTGAGTCATCCCCCCGTGACTTAGCTGGACGTTAAGAATGCCCCCAGATTGGTACTGTGCCCAATCTCACTTTGGACCTCCCTCACGATTATTCTTAAGAATTGTCTGTGGAATCTCCTGAAAACGGCAAAGTGTCCTAATCACTTGTTGGCGCTGCTTGCTTGTGTTTGTAATAACACTATTCGTTTTCGCATAGCTTCCAAAGTTTCAGGTTTGCCAGGCGATGCCTATCAATAATATACTCAAAGATGTCAGACAGCTTTTAATTTGAGGTTTTCCAGGCGATGCCGTGTGAATATATACCAACACCTTTTCCACCTTAGGTCACTGGCTTGGATCCCGAGCAGGACTACATGTTCCGGGTGCGTGCCCACAACGATTCTGGCACCAGTGAACCCACCTTGCCTGCTACGCTCGAGCGCCCCAAGAAGAAGGCTTCGACCCCCCAGAGACGCGGCAGTTCTGTGGAGCGGCGGTCGCTGGACCGACGCAGCATGGATCGCATGAGCGTGGAGAGGCGCAGCCTGTCCAGGGCCAGCCTGGATCGCAGATCAGAGTCGCGGCTGAGACGGGAAGGAGGGAAGAAAGAGGGGAAGAGACGGAGTTGCTGCCTGGCATGTCACCTGAAGATTCCCGTGAGTACAGTGTGTGTGTGTGTGTGTCGGGCGGGGGGGGGGGGGGGTGTTTGTGTGTATGTGTGTGTGTGTGTATTGTGTTGTCTTGTAGTGTGTGTGTGTGCACGTGTGTGTTGTGGTGTGTGTTGTGGTGTGTGTGTACAGTGTGCATGGTGTGAGTGTGTGTGTGTATGTGTGCATGGTGTGTGTGTGTATGTATGGTGTGTGTGAAAGAGGGAGGTAGAGACACAGACAGACAGATTCTGTATGTGTCTGTGTCTGGCTGTCTGTCTGAGCTCGTTATGTATGTGTGTGCATGTGAGTGAGTGAGTGAATGTGTGTGTGTGTGTGTGTGTGTGTGTGAGTGTGTGCATGCGTGTGTGCGAGTGTGTGCGTGCATGTGTGCGTGCATGCGTGCATGCATGCGTGCGTGCATGTGTGTGTGTGTGCATGTGTGTGTGCAGACATGTGTGTGTGTGTGGTGTGTGTGTGTGTGTGTGTGTGTGTGTGTGTGATTGAGAGAGACATTTACTTGTTGTTTGAACTTTCTTTTTGTGAGTGAGAGTCAGAGACTTTGTATGAATGCTTGTCTGTCTGAACTTTTTGTGTGCGTGTGTGTGTGTGTACATGTGCGTGTGTGTGTGTGTATGTGTGTTTGCGTGAATCTTTAAAGGTTTACAACGTACAGTAGTATGATTTTCAGTGTTTTGTTTCAGTTTGTATACTAAAGCACTTCTTGTGTAACAGCAGTCATGACACTAATAACAGAAACTTGACTCAAGAAGGTCTTTCACTGTTGTCGCTATTGTGGGTGTGATTGCTGTGTATAGTCCTTAAAATAACATTGAACTACTGTCAGCTTTGGCAGTCATGTTCAGCTGAGTCAGAGAAGAAAAAACAACAAAGAGTTTCCACTTACAGCCCAGGCGCCAGAGTTCTCCAGTCTGGACAAGGAGGATGTGCAGTACGGCGTGGAGTCGCACCCCATGACCATCTCCCTGCAGCTGCGCGGCTACCCCCCTCCGCAGGTCACATGGTACCACCAGGGCAAGAAACTGGAGCTGGGAGACCGCTACGACACCTACATCACTCCAACAGGTCAGGGGCCGGGGTTTCGTCTGTAGCTCAGCGGGTAGAGCATTTAGAGCCATGGCCAGTGTGCGCAGCAACGCCTCTTCCTCAAGAAGGACATATGATTTTGCCTGATGTGCTGGCTGTATAACCGGCTGCCACACCCTGTAAGCATGCTGGTATTCGCTTGGTACAGGCTTGGCACCAGCACTTTCTGCCAGATTTAGGTGGCTATGGTGTCTTTGTGTGAAATGGGATGGGAGTGGTGTGTGTGGGGGGGGGGGGGGGGGGGGGGGGGGGGAAGGGGGGGGGGGGAGTTGTTGTTGTTGTTTTTCTCCAAGATCCTTGTGAAGTTTTTGGTATGCAGCTGCTTTTCTGTGGATGTACAATGTTGTGTGACATTCAGGCAATAGACTTTGGTGGGGGGCGGGAACAGTTTGAGAACAGTGATCAGGTATTTTCTGTGCTTTTTTTTTTTTTTTTTCCTCCAAAGATTTGCCTGTAAACATAGTTCTGTGTAGTGTTACCTGGTATCATCCAACACAGCAGCATGCATTCACCTGTATCCTCGTCTTCCTCTCCAAGGACACATCTGTAAACATAGTTCTGTGCTGTGTTACCTGATATCACCCAACAGGGTATGCACTCACCTGTATGTATCCTGAATGCTCCATGTGTGTGTTTTTTGTGTGTGACCAGGTCAAGTGTTCCTGGAGTTCCTCAACATGGGCTGGCAGGACATTGGTGACTACAAGTGCGTGGCTGAGAATGAACTCGGAACTGCAGAGAAATCTGTCAAGATCGATGTGGCAGGTATAAGACCATTTCCTCGGTGGGGTTTCATGTTGACAGATACACATGAGATGCTCTAGCTCACCATCACTTTACTGATTAGTACAGCGCTGTAGAGAGTTTGATTACTCTTTTCTATGTTTTTGACAGTTGCATGGCTTGTTTCATGATTGGTTTTTCTACAGCAGCACTGTTAACCTCTTTCAGAATCACAACATTGTCAACCTCTTTGAGAATCACCCTGATATAACTGTGATGGTTGACTGGGCGTAAAACACCAAGTTACCTCTTTCAGATCCGCCCACCTTCCTCGAACCTCTGCATGACGTGACTGTGGCGGACCGCGGGCAGGGAATACTGTCATGCGCTGTGGACGGCATCCCGTATCCCAGCGTCCGCTTCATGAAGGACTGGCGGCCGCTGACAGACACGTCACGCCTGGTGGTCACCAATGACCCAGAACAGCCAGAGCAATGGACCCTGAGCCTCAACGACGCCATCCCCGCCGACTCTGGAAGCTACATGTGTGTGGCTGAAAACGTGGCTGGCAAAGTCTTCTGCACTGGCAGGGTGAACGTTGAAGGTGGGTGATTTGTTTTAAATCAACAAGCATTGCATAGTCGACGAATATTACATGCATGCATTTCTGTATGGATATATATGCATATGTACATTGGAGAGTTAGCATAACTTTCTGTTTAAAATATCAAGCTAATGGGCATAATTTGTGCATGTTATGTTTATCTTGAACAGGCCTATTTTGCATTTAATCATAGCAAATGGAAAGGGGTATTTCTGTATATATAACTGTGTGTGTGGATGTATGTGTGTGTGTGTGTGGGGGTGGGGGGTGTGGGGGTGTGTGTGTGTGTGTGTGTGTGTGTGTGTGTGTGTGTGTGTGTGTGTGTGTGTGTAAGCATGTATGTGTGGATGTGGGTGAAGCTAGATTTGATTGACCATGACATACCTAAATGTTTCAGATTATGTTCCCTCTGGCCTCTTCATGTGCTTCAAGGATTCTAATTTAGAAGACAACTACTATGTGCTGCAGGAACTTGGAAGGTAAGGCATGCATTAGAACACTGGATGTTAGTGTCATTAATCTTGCTGAATGTATCATTTAACAAACAACAGCAGCTGATTCTGATGTCATATTAAGACATTTTAAGGTGGCTTGGTGAGGACAAAATAACACCTGAAGCCGTACATTTTCATTTTTTCCTGTTTAACTTTTCTTTTGTTGCTTGAAAAAAGGGCTTACCCCCAAAATTCACACGTTTTGTATCGTCAGGTTAAATTAGCATTCTTTTTAACCTTTTATATGCTTGGGTGTTGTTCTGATTAGGATTTTGCTTGCACACTATTTTGTACATTTTGACACAACGGCTGCCTCAGAACACTGGATGTCAGTGTCACTGACTGTGTTGAGTGTAACATTTAGCAACTTTATTAGTGTTTCATTCTGGCTTCATATTAAAAACTGTTCTGGTTAGGATTTTGTTTTTGTGCTATATTGTACATTTTGAAACCATGGTTGTATTTGAACCATGGTTATCAGTGTCAGTGTACCTTGCTGGGTGTAATATTTTTGTGAAACATCAGTGTCTCATTCTGACGTCATGTTAAGAAAGTGTTCAGGCTAGGACGCTTTTGTTTATGTACTGTTTTGTGCATTTTGAAACAGCAGCACAGCGTATGTGATGACTTGCTTACTATACCACGCAGGGGTCGACATGGAAGAGTGAGGCGAGTGATAGAAAAATGCAGCGGCAAAGAGTACGCGGCCAAGTTCATTCAAGTCCGAGAAGCTGTCGACAAAGAGTTCTTCCGCTCTGAGCTTGAGAACTTAAGCAAGCAGAAGAGCAAAAGTGTTGTGTCTGTCCACGATGCCTATGAAACACCACGGCAGCTTATCATCGTCACTGAACTGTATCCTCATGTGGAGATGTTATCTGCATGGGTTGATGGTGTGCGCTTGGAGCTCCTCTGGGATGGAAAACCGTGTGATGAGAAGCATGGTGCATGGAAGGTTCACGCTTTCAAACGATTCCTGAGTGAAGAGTTTTGTGAAAAAAGGCATGGCATGTGGAGTGTCAGAAGCTTGCAAGTTTTCTGGAAGGAAATTATGTGTGGGGCTAAAGCATGCCTGTTTCAAAAGTTTGATTTTACTGTGTGCACACAGCTTGGAGTCTTTGGTAACATCATAGTTCATTTGCCAAATTTTAACTTTACATCAGTTGTTTTGGTGGTCTTTTTTGTTTGTTTGTTTGTTTTTGTTGTTTTTGTTTGTTATTTGCTGTGTGCATTAACAATGTTGAATCAATTTGTTCCTTTTCTATTTCTAACCAGAATGAGGAATGTGTCAGCAGAATATTTGGTGCAATTTGTTTTTGTGTCTGTGTTGTGCCTGAATGGTGATGTGTGGATTGTGTGTGTGTGTGTGTGTGTTGATGTTGTGTGGTTGGGGGAGGAGAGGGTAATACTTTTTTTAATGGACTAACTTTTATAAGTGCTGTGTGTCGTTAGGGAGAAGTTTAGAGGAAGGAAATAATTTCTTTTGAGTGTTTGCTTCCATATTTTGGAGTGACTGCATGGCTGTTTTACTGATTGTGCGTGGACGAGAGAGAGGGAAAAAGAGACAGACAGCAACGAACAAAACAGATCCATTGATTAAACTTTATTCTCACACAGAGAGAGAGAGAGAGTGTGTGTGTGTGTGTGTGTGCGTGTGTGCGTGGTGGTGTGTGTGTGTGTGTTGTGTGTGTGTGTGTGTGTGTGTGTGAGAGAGAGAGAGAGAGAGAGAGGAGAGAGAGAGAGAGAGAGAGAGGAGAGAGAGATAGAGAGAGCAGAAGAGAGAGTGATGGAGATGTGTGTGTGTGTGTGTGTGGTGGGAGAGAGAGAGAGAGAGAGAGAGAGAGAGAGAGAGAGAGAGAGAGAGAGAGAGAGAGAGAGAGAAATTTAGTATGCACGAACTTACGCACAGTGATTGTACAAGAACTTGTAAATAAATTCTAAAGCAGAACTTGTTTCTTCACGTTTCATTTGTGTGGTGTTTTCAAGCATGTGCCATTTGCACCATCTTGCTTTTGTGTAGAGCATGAAGCTGAGACCGGCAGATATGTTCGGCATGCAGTTTGTGTGGTCCTTATGTTGCTGTGCGGGATGAATCTAAGTTCATGGACATAATAATGCATAAATAAAACCTTTTTCTTTTTCACAAACATTTTTGACTGAGCATTATGATGGTTGTCCAGCAGTTTCACTGTAGTGTCTGCTTGCATGAGGTTGTGAACTCAACTGCATGAAACATCTAAAAGATAAACCCTACGTCTTCACAATAATCAGTTTAGCCAACAAAACTTTTCATGTCAGCTTGCATGAGGTTGTGAATTCAACTGCATGAAACATCTAAAAGATAAACCTCACGTCTTCACGACGATCAGTTTAGCCAATCAAACTAACAGACAGAAACATATATAAATAACCATGCTGGATTTTGAGTATCGCATGGTCCTGAACAAGGTAGCTGATAAACAGTGCAAACACACCCATGTTACTGTAAGCTGATAAGCAGTGCAAACACACCATGTTACTGTAAGCTGATAAGCAGTGCAAACACACCATGTTACTGTAAGCTGATAAGCAGTGCAAACACACCATGTTACTGTAAGCTGATAAGCAGTGCAAACACACCATGTTACTGTAAGCTGATAAGCAGTGCAAACACACCATGTTACTGTAAGCTGATAAACAGTGCAAACACACCATGTTACTGTAAGCTGATGAGCAGTGCAAACGCACCATGTTACTGTAAGCTGATAAACAGTGCAAAGACACCATGTTACTGTAAGCTGATGAGCAGTGCAAACGCACCATGTTACTGTAAGCTGATAAACAGTGCAAAGACACCATGTTACTGTAAGCTGATGAGCAGTGCAAACGCACCATGTTACTGTAAGCTGATAAGCAGTGCAAACACACCATGTTACTGTAAGCTGATAAGCAGTGCAAACACACCATGTTACTGTAAGCTGATGAACAGTGCAAAGACACCATGTTACTGTACCTTGACCATGGTCAGTCTCCCTGGTGGAGAGCTGCTTGACCGAGTGGCTGCGGACAGCAGCTGGGCAGAGGGCAAGGCAGCTGGTGTGGTCAAGCGGCTGCTGGAGACGCTGCAACATGTCCACTCCCTGGGCATCGTTCACATGGACATCAAGGTAGGGAGGGGAGAGAGTGAGACACACGCACGCACGCACGCACGCACGCACGCACGCACGCACGCACGCACGCACGCACAACCACACACACACACACACACACACACACACACACACACACACTTCACCACCGTGCAAAGACACACTTTGAATGTCGAAATCTGCACACAATAATAACTTCTTTTTTTCGTGAAGTTTAGAAGGACTGATAAACTAAATTTTAACAGGAATGAATGAAACATCAGCTGTTAGGGAGGGGCATTTCGTGGGAGGGGGTATGTGGATAGACATGGCACTGTAAGATGTTTTAACTGACGCAGGGAGGGTGAGAGGAGTGGAAGAAGGAGGGAGGAGCAGAAGAAAGGAAACGTGGGCGGCGCAGGTGACGGGAGGGAGGGAGGGAGAAAGCGGGAAGGAGGGGAGGGGGGAGTTAAGAGAGAAGGGAGGATTGAGGGGAGGGGGGAGTAGAGAGAAGGAGGATTGAGGGAGGGAGAGAAGGGAGGATTGAGGGGAGGGGGGAGTTAAGAGAGAAGGGAGGATTGAGGGGAGGGGGGAGTTAAGAGAGAAGGGAGGATTGAGGGGAGGGGGGAGTTAAGAGAGAAGGAGGATTGAGGGGAGGGGGGAGAGAAGGGAGGATTGAGGGGAGGGGGGAGTTAAGAGAGAAGGGAGGATTGAGGGGAGGGGGGAGTTAAGAGAGAAGGGAGGATTGAGGGGAGGGGGGAGTTAAGAGAGAAGGGAGGATTGAGGGGAGGGGGAGTTAAGAGAGAAGGGAGGATTGAGGGGAGGGGGAGTTAAGAGAGAAGGGAGGATTGAGGGGAGGGGGGAGTTAAGAGAGAAGGGAGGATTGAGGGGAGGGGGAGTTAAGAGAGAAGGGAGGATTGAGGGGAGGGGGGAGTTAAGAGAGAAGGGAGGATTGAGGGGAGGGGGGAGTTAAGAGAGAAGGGAGGATTGAGGGGAGGGGGAGTTAAGAGAGAAGGGAGGATTGAGGGAGGGGGGAGTTAAGAGAGAAGGGAGGATTGAGGGGAGGGGAGAGTTAAGAGAGAAGGGAGGATTGAGGGAGGGGGGAGTTAAGAGAGAAGGGAGGATTGAGGGGAGGGGGGAGTTAAGAGAGAAGGGAGGATTGAGGGGAGGGAAAAAGAGAGAAGGGAGGGATTGAGGGAGGGGGGAGTTAGGAGAGCGGGTAGGAAGTAGGAGGGGAGTGAAAAGAGCAGGAGCGGAGGGGGGGGGGGGGGGAGAGGGAGAGAGAGAGAGAGAGAGAGAGAGAGAGAGAGAGAGAGAGAGAGAGAGAAGAGAGAGAGAGAGAGAGGAGAGAGAGAGCGAGAAGGTATACGTGGGAGGGGAGGGGGGATTGAAGAAATCGGGGAGGAGGTAGGAAGCAGGAGAGTGAAGAGGGCGGGGAGGAGGTAGGAAGCAGGAGAGTGAAGAGGGCGGGGAAGAGGTAGGAGGCAGGAGAGTGAAGAGGGCGGGGAAGAGGTAGGAAGCAGGAGAGTGAAGAGGGCGGGGAAGAGGTAGGAGGCAGGAGAGTGAAGAGGGCGGGGAAGAGGTAGGAAGCAGGAGAGTGAAGAGGGCGGGGAAGAGGTAGGAAGCAGGAGAGTGAAGAGGGCGGGGAAGAGGTAGGAAGCAGGAGAGTGAAGAGGGCGGGGAAGAGGTAGGAGGCAGGAGAGTGAAGAGGGCGGGGAAGAGGTAGGAGGCAGGAGAGTGAAGAGGGCGGGGAAGAGGTAGGAAGCAGGAGAGTGAAGAGGGCGGGGAAGAGGTAGGAAGCAGGAGAGTGAAGAGGGCGGGGAAGAGGTAGGAAGCAGGAGAGTGAAGAGGGGGGGGAAAGGAGGTAGGAAG
>JABMCL010001079.1:575000-580000 GCA_018857735.1 Alviniconcha marisindica | reverse complement strand
AGTTTAACACACCGTTTGGCAGGTGTAGACAGGGCTGTGTAGGAAAGGGTGGTTGTTTCTGTGGGAGAACAGTTTAACTAACACACCGTTTGGCAGCTGTAGACAGGGCTGTGTAGGAAAGGGTGGGGTTGTTTCTGTGGGAGAGCAGTTTAACTAACACACCGTTTGTCAGGTGTAGACAGGGCTGTGTAGGAAAGGGAGGGGTTGTTTCTGTGGGAGAGCAGTTTAACTAACACACCGTTTGTCAGGTGTAGACAGGGCTGTGTAGGAAAGGGAGGGGTTGTTTCTGTGGGAGAGCAGTTTAACTAACACACCGTTTGGCAGGTGTAGACAGGGCTGTGTAGGAAAGGGAGGGGTTGTTTCTGTAGGAGAGCAGTTTAACTAACACAGCGTTTGTCATGTGCAGACAAGGAGAGATGTGTAGGAAGGGGAGGGGTTGTTTCTGTAGGAGAGCAGTTTAACTAACACAGCGTTTGTCATGTGCAGACAAGGAGAGATGTGTACGAAGGGGAGGGGATGGAGTTGTTTCTGTAGAAGAGCAATTTAACCCAGTGCGTTTCAGTGTTTGGCAGGGACGGACTTTGTGAAGGATGCCATAAAAAGTAGAAGATATGTAGTTTCCGCAGCAGAGAGCTAGTGGAATACATATGTCAAAAGCTGTGTGCTAGCCTTGGTACTTTTTCTACGCCCTCCAGTTGTAGTTTCCCCCTTCCCCCCACTCCCCCCTCTTCCCCATCATCTCCAGTCAGTTTACATTTAACGAGTGATGGAAGGTACGCAGCTACCTACCTACGCACCTTTCCACGCAGAAACGAATCAGAGTTGAAGCCCAGGTACCATGCACGTCAGTTAAAGATTCTGACTGCCGTGCAGCGCCAAGCCACAGCAACCAGGACGGTGGCCTACCTGCGGACGTTGCAGCGACAGCTGTCCGGCGTAGAGGTGACGGAGAAAGCTCTGCGTCCGGCAGTTGACCCCAAGACTGGCAAGGTCAGCTTCCCTGACACCGAGGCCTACGGAGAGTTCTTCGACTCTGAGTCGTGGTAAGCAACGGCTGTAGTTTTATCCGTGAAGTGTTGTTGCGTACACACTGTACAGTCAGTTCCTTAATGACTGGGGGATGTACTCTACATATCACCAAGAAAGAAGAAAATCAGTATCTGCATGGTTACCTCATCTTTTTTTCTCCCAACATATTGCGTGTATTTGTATTATGTACTGACTGGCTAAAGATCATCTGTCAGTCACAGTTTAGCGAGAGGTATATTCCAGACTGATTTGTGGTTCCATTTTATCATGTATGAGTGGCAATATCACTGCGGACTGAGTCCAGACTCTGGTCCGCTTCCACTCAAAAGCTACCTTCAGGGGGTTTTCAGTGTCACCTCCATTTTTTGTCCATGTATAAGTAGCAGTCACGATATAGACAGAACCCAGACTCTGGTCTGTTTCCGCTCAAAACCTACCTTCAGTTTTCTTTCAGTGTCACCATATAACCAGTTCCCGAATGACTTGCCGTTCCGTGTCCTCAGGTACGAGTGGCAGTCACGCTACGGACAAGGTCCGGAGTCCGGTCTGTTTCCGCTCAAAACCTACCTTCAGTTTTCTTTCAGTGTCACCGTATAACCAATTTCAGAATGGCTTACCGTTCTAATTCCTCAGGTACGAGTGGCAGTCACGCTACGGACAGGGCCCGGATTCCGGTCTGCTTCCGCTCAAAACCTACCTTCAGTTTTCTTTCAGTGTCACCATATAACCAATTCCAGAATGACTTGCCTTTCCGTGTCCTCAGGTACGAGTGGCAGTCACGCTACGGACAGGGTCCGGATTCCGGTCTGCTTCCGCTGAAGGACCCTGAGTACACTGCACGCATCCGTGGCTACAAGCGGTCTGTGGGCTCCATCGATGAGCCTTCCACCGTCCCTGACGATGAGGATGAGACTGTTGCTGCTGAGAGGGAAAGGTGGGTCTCATGGGGGGGAAAATGCTGGGATTCATGTTGTTGTAATGGAGAAGAGGAACTTTTTTTTCTTTTTCTTTTTTTCTTTTTTTTTGAAGGATTTAGAGTGGAAGCCCCAAAGACAAAGCAGTTGGGGCCATCAAGGCTTGCTCATTCTCAAAAGATCAAAACCGCAAGGAAAGAGTGCGGAAGGAGTATTTTCAGTCACTTTCCCTACGTAAAATTCCATCTCAGAGGAGTGTCTGAAGAGGGTTGGGTTGTATGTGTGGAGAAATAGCATGCCGGGACTTGAGCAGCTTCTGTTATAGTCACCTTTGTCACTTCTAAAGGAACATGCATGCAGTCACCACTTCTCTCAGTATGTGCATAGGATATATAGGCAGGGCAATACTGTTCTGATCTGGGCCGCTGTAGGCAATATTGTTCTGCTACGGGCTGCTAGCTGTAAGCAATACTGTTCTGCTTTGGGTCGCTGTAAGCAATACTGTTCTGCTTTGGGCCGCTGTAAGCAATACTGTTCTGCTTTGGCCTGCTGTAAACAATACTGTCCTGCTAGGGGTCGCTGTAAACAGTACTGTTCTGCTTTGGGCAGCTGTAAGCAAGACTGTTCTGCTTTAGGCCGCTCTAATCAGTGATGAATAAGGAAATGTGAAATCTGTCAGCTGAGCTATGGGGGAATGACATTTTGCTCACTGCTGAATCAATCTTGGCTGTTAGCTGAGAACAGTGATTCTGCTTTTCAGCGTCATGCGACACATTAAATTTTTGTCAGAACTTTGGCTGAGAACGAGAGGCTGAGAATCACCCTGTTCGACTATTGTTGTTTTTTGTTGTTGTTGTTCTTGTTGCCCAAAGTATATTACAGTATTCTTGTTTTATACGTTTGGTTTTTATCCTTTAATCCAACGAGAACGTCAGTAACAATCCCTCAAGACCACTCATCGTATGGTTTTTGAGGGAGGCTGAGTGTCTTTCTGTTATGAGAATGTACATCTCAATGCTTGACGTTTTTAGGCTTCTTGTTTTTTGTTGTTGTTGTTGATGTTGTTTTTACAGTGCTTGCTGTTCCAAGGTCTTGGTACCTGTGTAATTCTGTACCTACATGTAATAAATCCGAGTGTCCCCTTGCGTGCAGGTACAAGATGATGAAGGAGAGGCGGCAGATGGTGGAGATTGACAAGGAGGAGATTCCGCCCTCGCTGGAGATGGAGCTGCAGTGGCTGGAGGGACGCAAGCAGGCCAGGAAGGCCCGAGAACCCCAGCGGCAGGACAGCGTCGACTCCAGGCGATCCTCCATCTCCACTGATGGCGACGGTAAGAACAGCTACAGTTCTCCTTCGCTTGAGCTGTAAGCTTTCGGGTCAATGGAGCCACCTAAGTTTTCATTGCTGCACATCTTTTACTGTTACATTGTCTCTCTGTTTGAATTTGTAGGACTCTGTTGGCGAGCCACACTGTTGCACTGTCTCTCTGTTTGAATTTAGGACTCTGATGGTAAGAACAGCTGCAGTTCTCCCTCCCTTGAGCTGTAAGCTTTCGGGTCTATGGAGCCGCCTAAGTTTTTATTGCTGCACATCTTTTATTGTTACATTGTCTCTCTGTTTGAATTTAGGACTCTGCTGACGAAGCATGTCTCTTGACCATTTTGACAGTTCCAATGATTGTGCCTGCCTGAGGTTGATTTCATGAGCCATGTCTGACAACCTTTTGGACAGAACAATGATTGTGCCTGTCTGAGTTTGATTTGGTTTTGATGCACGGGAAGTTGACTGACAGTGTTGCTTCTCTCTCTCTCTCGGTTTCTGTATGGGCCTACTTTGTCTTTGAACGCATTGCTGTACATATATCTGAGAACGTTGGGAAAGAGACAAGTGTGCTCTAGTCTCGTATTTGTGTACACATCTTGAATGGAGCTGTCTTGTGCAGAATATTGAGGCTGCAAGTATGCATGAACTGTAGCCAGCGAACAGTGTAGTATATATGCAACCGCTTTGAATTTAATGTTATAAACATTACATACATATTTTATCAACTTCAAACTGCCTCAGAAACTGGCAAGAAGCAAGCACCATAGCATATATGCAATCCCTTTCAATTTAATGTTAACAAACATTACACACACACACACACACACACACACACACACACACACACACACACACACACACACACACACACACACACACACACACACACACACACACACACACACACACACACACACACACACATCTATATCTCTATCTATATATCTATATCTCTCTATATATATACCAACTTCAAATTGTCTCAGAAACTGATGCATGTAACCACTGAACCCACCAGTTAACTCCCCTGATTGCCATATTCCCCACAGCCACGGGGCCGATCCCAGTGTTCCGCCAGCGCCTTCAGGACCTGACGTTTGAGACCGGGGACACGATCACCATGTACTGCGCGCTGGAGGGACCGCCTCCCTACTCCACCGTGTGGTACAGGAACGAGGAGCTGCTGTCGGACGGGTCGCGGGTCAAGCAGGAACTGTTTGAGGACGGGCAGGCGACCCTCACCATCACGGCAGCCAAACCTTACGACGCTGGCGTGTACAAGTGTGTGGCCAGGAGCAAGTCTGGGCGCGCCTCCACCAGAATGAGGCTGCTGCAGGGAGGTCAGTCTTCTTTCTGCAGGTTTTGGACAAGGCTGAAATACGGTTCGCTGCCAATGGTCAGAGAGAAAAAAGAAGAAGAAAAAAACAAGAAAAAAACACCTTTTTGTATACACTTACACAGGCATGTATAACCACACACGCACATGCATGCATACCCACACACGCACGCAAAAGTCTCAAACAGAATTGATTGCAAGCATTCTGGGGGGAAAAAGAAGATATTAATACATGAAAGGTTAAAAAGAATGGTTATTTTAATGAAACAATACAAGACATGCAACAAACCTTTTAACTGAATAGGGAGACATGATGCAACGTATCATACTTGATCCCCATGTAGGAGAAGCTCCCAATAAAAAATTAATGTATCATATGTAAAGTTTCTTCTGCTTT
>JABMCL010001079.1:485000-570000 GCA_018857735.1 Alviniconcha marisindica | reverse complement strand
TGTTTGTTTGTTTGCATAAAATACAATGTACAGTCATTGCAACCAAGCTAATCCAGAGTGTTCTGACCCGGAAATACCAGCCTGAATGCTTTAGTTTTTAAGCAGTTTTAAATGTTTCGCTTTGTGGGTGATATATTTCTTCTTCTTCTTCTTCCTTTCTCTCTCTCTCTCTCTCTCTCTCTCTCTCTCTCTCTCTCTCTCTCTCTCTCTCTCTCTCTCTCTCTTCTTTTTGCTTTTCGTTTTCTTATTGTTTTGTTTCGTGGGTGGGCTGATTTCTCTAGGTATAGGTGTTCTGTTTTTAAGAGACATTGTGATCGTAACGCTGTATCACCATTCTTCTTGGCATCAGGTGAGAGGGCTTGTTTCTCTGGAATCTGAAACAGAACGAGGCCAAGAGTGCTTGTGCAGAATCAACACCCAGGGCGGGGGGGGGGGGGGGGGGGGGGAGGAGGGGGGGTAATTAGCGTTCGAAAGATGCCAGACAAGCGTAACAACAAACAAGGCAAACTCGGGTCTTTGTCGTCGTGCTTGTGTAACGTCCTTCGAGCGCCAATTCACGCAAGGGACCGCGCGTTGATTCTTGTTTCTCTGGGTATTCGTTAGAGTTTGTGTCGCGGACATCACTGTACCGTAGCGCAGCACCGCCGTTCTTCTAGGCCTCAGACGTGAGACAGAGAGTGTGTGGCTCTGCTGCAGGTGTTGTACGGGCTGCAGTACCTGCACCGCAACAGCGTCGTCCACCTCAACCTGCAGCCGTCCTCCCTCCTCCTGTCCGCCCCCCGCGGCCTGGACATCAAGCTGGCCGACTTCTCCCTGGCTCAGGTCTTGACCGACGGAGCTGACGAGCTAGCTGTGCCTCGCAAGGGATACCCAGACTTCATTGGTGGGGTTTTGGGGCGCAGAGTTTTTACTTACATGATTTGAATGGCCCTAAAGTTCTGATTGCGATATATCCGTGCTCTCCTTTGTGTGGGTGTGTGTGTGTGTGTGTGTGTGTGTGTGTGTGTGTGTGTGTGTGTGTGTGTGTGTGTGTGTGTGTGTGTGTGTGTGTGTGTGTGTGTGTGTGTGTGTGTGTGTGTGTGTGTGTGTGTGTGTGTGTGTGCGTGTGCGCGTGCACGCGCCCGCGTGTGTGGATGTGTTTGGGTGGATGGGTGGATGGGTGTGGGTATGTTATTTTGTTTGTTTGTTTTTTCACACTTTTTAAAACTTTCCTCTTTTTTTTTAAAAGTTCTTTTTAACATTTTGTGTTTTCATCAGGAACAAACAGTCTTGATACTTCCAGTCCTTTTGTCTTGAGGGAAGGGGGTGCACTGTGATTGCGTGTGCTGGTGTGTGAGGAATACAACACTACGTTTAAATATTACTTTTGGAACTTTCATGTACACATTTTGTTGATCGTGCAAAGCATGGGGTGCTGACCCTTGTCGGTGAAATACTGCGCTATAAAAATGACTGCTCTTATTATCGTTACGGTGCTGTTTAGATAAAAGATGTCTGCTGAACTCTGTTTGCAGCTCCTGAAGTGGTGGTGAAGGAGAAAGCCATGCTGGCATCTGATGTGTGGGGTGTGGGCACGCTCACTTTCCTGCTGTAAGTTGGCAGCAAGGATGTTTGTGTGACGGATGGATGGCCTGGATGGATGGCTGGATGATGTATATATATATATATATATATATATATATATATATATATTTTATAGATAAAAGATGTCTGCTGAACTCTGTTTGCAGCTCCTGAAGTGGTGGTGAAGGAGAAAGCCATGCTGGCATCTGATGTGTGGGGTGTGGGCACGCTCACTTTCCTGCTGTAAGTTGGCAGCAAGGATGTTTGTGTGACGGATGGATGGACTGGATGGATGGATGGATGTATATATCTGAAATCTACCAATCAGCTTTTGCCCCTATATATATATATATATATATATATATATATATATATATATATATTATATATAGAGAGAGAGAGAGAGAGAGAGAGAGAGAGAGAGAGAGAGAGAGAGAGAGATAGGGGCAAAAGTTGATTGATAGTCACTTGTTCATCTATATTTATAGTATTTCTTGTGCATTTATGTGAAGCGCCTGTAATTTTTAAATGATCTAAATGCCCTAAAAACATCTAGCTTAGTGTTATGCAAACAGAGCTCAGGAGCTGTGTGAAAGTTGAGGCGGCCGACCTAGCAGCCCTTGTGGTCTCTGTGGACGTAACGCAACATTTGAAGAAGAAGATATGCAAACTTTTAACTTTCTGAATTGTTGCAGAGTCGGTGTTTCGCTTCATTTGCAAATTATATCGTTGTGCTTTCGGTGTTTCACGTCATTCCCCAAGTGTTGTTGAAAACGCTGTCCAGTGACCGGAAACCTCATGCTTATGCTGTGCGTTACGCTGTGCAGGTTGAGTGGGTTGTCTCCCTTCTCGGGCAGCAGCGACGAGGAGACGCTGATCAACGTGGCCTACAGTCGCTATGACGCAGGCGACCTGCTGGATGGGGTCTCCAACGAGGCCCTCAAGTTCCTCTACAAGATCATGAAACTACTGCCAAGGTCAGTTCAGCTCAGCTCAGCTCGAGAGGGTATCTACACGCTCAGGAAAACCCATATGAGCTCTGTGCGTGCTCCACCCCTATAGCTGTCTTTGAGAAGTTTCGCCAGAGTTGCTTTCAAGGTCAGCGGGTTTTAAAGACCGAGGACAAAGTCAGGACCTGTGTGACAGTTAAAGGGGGCCGTCCTGGGCTCCCCGTCCCTAACAGTCCTCATGGTCTCTGTGGACATAAAGCTATACTGAACTTGAACTTGCTGAGAACAGAGCTGTGTGAAAGTCGAGGTGGCCGTCCTGGGCTCCCCGTCCCTGATAGTCCTTATGGTCTCTGTGGACGTAGGGCAACATTGAACTGAACAGACTTAAGGACGTAAGGTAGGTCTGTGAATAGGTCTGTATTGGTCTGTCTGTGTTGAATAAGACAGCAGTATAGGTCTGTATTGGTCTGTCTGTGTTGAAGAAGACAGCAGTATCGGTCTGTGTTGGTCTGTCTGTGTTGAAGAAGACAGCAGTATAGGTCTGTCACTCTGTGTTGGTCTAACTGTGCTGAAGAAGACAGCAGTATCTGTCGCAACGGGTGTGAGCAGACCAGAATTGCAACGCACAGATGAGACAGTGGTGTTTAGGGTAGACTCCAGCAATCTCTGTAGTGGAGTTCTCTTCCTTGTCATCTGTAGTCCTAATGTTGCCTTGCACAGTTCTCTACTTATGTGTATTCCACAGAATTTCAATAGAATTCCTCTTCTGAGACAATAAGTGTACATGTTTTTTAATTTCTCATCTCGACATCAGAGCCAGTTAACGCCCAAAGAGGCCCGGCTCTTAAACGAAAGAAGACTGTAATGTGTGTGTGTTGATGCAGATGTCTTTGCTGTGTAATCCAAGCAGTTAAGATGGATATGTCAAGGGCAATTGTTCCAGCTGTATTACAGTCCATGATGTGACTGGTGAAGCACAGCAACAGGATCAGCTTACTTTTCAGCTATGCTTCGTTGTGCAAGCATTTGCAGTGCTGCTCCTGCGCAGTAACCTATTTCACAGGCTTATGATACCGAATGGTAACTGAAGAAAGTCACTTTTATGCAGAGACTACGATATTTCATCACACCTCAACCATGTTTTGGCATGACCAACCCCGTTTGCAGGATCACATCTCAACCATGTTTTACTGAGGATGACCTGCCCGTCTGCAGGATGATATTTCATCACACCTCAACCATGTTTTAACATGACCCACCCTGTTTGCAGGATAATACGTACTTCATCACATCTCACCCATGTTTTAGGATGACCTGCCTGTTTGCAGGATGCTACTTCATCACACCTCAACCATGTTTTAGCATGACCCACCCTGTTTGCAGGTTGATTTCATCACACCTCAACCATTTTTTAGCATGACCCACCCTGTTTGCAGGATACGTACTTCATCACGCCTCAACCATGTTTTAGCATGACCTACCCATTTGCAGGATGGTACTTCATCACACCTCCGCCATGTTTTAGCATGACCTACCCATTTGCAGGATGGTACTTCATCACACCTCCGCCATGTTTTAGCATGACCCACCCTGTTTGCAGGATACGTACTTCATCACACCTCAACCATGTTTTAGCATGACCTACCCACTTGCAGGATGATACTTTATCACACCTCAGCCATGTTTTAGCATGACCCGCCCTGTTTGCAGGAATCGTCCGAGCGTCCAGGACTGCCTGGAGCACAAGTGGCTGCAACTGACCGACGCCATGATGAAGACGCGCGAGTCCAACCTGTTCCGCAGCAACCGGCTGCGGCAGTTTGTGCTGAACTACGACGCGCGGCGACAAAGCGATGACCACCGGCTGCTGTTTGATGACCTGGTGCTTCCCCCAGAACTGGTCACCACGCTGCAGCCAGACGTCCTGTCTGCCGATGTGCAGGTAGCATGAAAGGGAAGGCATGCACTGGGAGGTTGGGGGGGTGGAGAGGGGGCTGGTGGTGGAGATAGGGGGCATAACGGCGAGGTTGTAGTTGTTAGGCTGTGGACTAAGGATGTAACTGTTAGTTGTAGCAGGTTATTTTTTTAACTGTGGGGTGGAGAGGGGCGTGCGGCGGGGGGGGGGGGGGGGGGGGGGGGAATTTGAGGGGCGATGACAGCGAGGTTGTAACTCTTAGGCTGTGGACTAAGGACGTTACTGTTAGTTGTAGCAGGTTAATTATTTAGCGGCTGGGTTGCATGTTAAAAGTGAAGTGTCAGAGCACTGATGGAGCTAACAAAATGTCTGCGTTAACAATTTCGCATCATAAGTTACTGCTTACAAATTCCCCTGAGCTTGAATGTATGTTGTCAGTGTTGGCTTTAAGTTGTGAGTTTCCTTCAGTTTCGACTATTCCAGCTTTTGAATTAAAAAAATTAATCCTAATGTTTCTTTTTTTTGTTTTGCTTTTTTGTTGCTTTCCTTACCGAAACAAATATCTTTTCCCAGAAGTGATACGTGTATTGTAACTTATGGGTGGTTGGGTAGTTTGACTGCTTGTTTATGCGCTTTATTTGTTAGCCTCAGTTTAAAAAAAAGTCTAACATAGTGACAATTCTTTCAATATATACTTCTAATATTGCCTTCAATTGTTTTTTATTTACGCAACTGAATATACTAGACGCTTATGCCTAACATTCTATAACTGTATGTTGTAGCAAAACAACTTACAAACACTTACCTGTGGTGTTTTTAAATGTAGGTGTTGTGCTTATTTATTGGCTTTTGTTGTGCGATTTTTGTTCTGTTAAACTGAACCCATGCTAAATTGCCGAGTTTTCTTCTTCTTCTTCATTGTCTTTTTTTTCTCCTCTCTCTCTCTCTGTCTTCACAATACTAATGTTGTTGTTCTCTCACTGTGCAAAGGAGTCAAAAGCTGACACAACGACTGAAGCAGAACCGAAGAAATCTGTCAGTTTCGATGACGCGCAAGAAGCAAAACCCTTAGCTGATCCAAGCAAAAAACCGGCAGAAGATGCGGCAGCAGAGAGAAAGGTCAGCGACGCTGGCAAACAGGAGGCTGATGATGATGTTTTTGAAGACAGCAAGACGGGAAAGGATACAGCAGTTGTTGCTGGAGAGGTGATAACTCGGGCCGAGGAACCTGAAGCAAAGGGAAAGCCTACAGTCGGTGAGGGGAAGAGAGAACTACCAAAAAGTGCTTCAGCTGAACCGGCTGATGAGCATCCTGGTAAGGTGTTGGAGGCTGGCCCTGAAGCGACGACAGCCGTTACCCCAACGAAGGAAGAAGAGGTTGAGATTACCTCGGCGGAAGAGATTATTGCTGCTGTGAGAAAAACGGAATCGTTCAAAGCGGAAGCAGCATCTTCTGAAGGCTCCGCCAAAACGGAAGCTACAAAGGAACCTGAACAAGTTGAAAAGGAGGACTCTAAAGCGGAGACAGGCAGAGGCTGCCAAAGATGCAGAAAAAGCGGCAACAGAGTCGAAGGCAGAAGAGTCAAAGGAAGAGGCAGGACAAGAAGCTGTTGCTGAAACCACCGAAGGGACAGCAGACACACGAAAAGAACCTACCACAGAAGCTGCAGCAGAAACTAAGTCGACCTCAGAACCTGCCGGAGAAATCGAGACAACTTCAGAAACTGCACCAGAAACCAAAGCCGCTTCAGGAGAAACCCAAGTTGCGGAGGCCGCAACAGACTTACCTGACAAAACCGAGGACTCATCGCCAGCAGCAAAAGATGAGGCAGCGAAAGCTGGCGGGGGTGATGCTGCCACTGCTGGGGACAGCACAGAGCCAGAGCAAGCAGTGGCAGGAGACTGAGACAGAACTGCAGACCCGTGTGATGACACTCTGTGGACGGGTACATACAGCTGCATGAGGCTAATCCAAATCTTTCTGGATGAAGTGTGGTGTTTTCTCTCTCTGTTCCTGGTTTTAGTTGTTGTTTTGTTTGTTCGTTGTTGTTATTTTGTTGTTGTTGGGGAGGGGGGGGTGGGGGGGGGTCTTTAGGGAAGTTTTATACTTCCCATTGGAAATATTTAATAATTTTGTGTGTTGGTGAATAAAAGACCTTTTCCTGGCTGGCTTGCATGCTTTTGTACACTGGGCTGCACCCAAAGTTGGCGACCTTTTACATGTTGTGTTCTGTATTCAAAAAGTTTGTTTGTTTCAATGTTGTGTGTTTTGTGTTGTTGTTGTTGTTTTTTTGGGGGGGGTGGGGGGGGGGGGGGGATTTTTGAGTTTTTTTTCCAGGAGGGGGGTGGGGGGGGGGGGGGGGAGTTAAATAGTTTTTATGCTGCATAATTACTAAGCTTAAAAATCATCATTACAGTATTATTCTAATTATTTGTAAGAGGGGAGCATCTTTGAAAACCACTACATCTTAAATTTTAAAAAATATAAGTTTTTCCATTGATCACCTGAAGAAAAGTTAAATTTTCACATTCTGCATCATACATGTGCAAGACTTAATTGTGTAGCTCAGCAGATTTGGGGTTGACATTTTTGTCATTACAGTTAACAATATGAACGTAAATTAAATGCAGATTTATATTTTCACTACTCAGTTTGGTAGTTATTAGATGTAAGCAATAAAAGCAGGCAGATGCCTGCATTTAGTTGCAGAGGTAATGATGAATTAATGAAAATATCCCTTGTGCCATTTAGAAAGACAGTACTCACTTTCAATACATCAGTTTGGGCCATTTCACAGCTTTGTTTTTAGAGATCGCATGACCCATTTTGTCGATAGCAGTTCGATGAATTTCTTTGAAATGTCTGTAAAAGCATGCTTTGTATTCAATTGTGTAGGCCCAAGTTTTTCACACTGATTTTTGTAGTTCAAATTCAGGTGACCATTTATATATATCAGACTTTATTTCTTTCATTTTTTAAATAGTATTAGTGCAGTGCTACCAAAAAACTAAAACTAAAGCAAAACAAATATCATCTGACATTTTTCTTTATTCTGATTGGTTTTTATGTTGGTGCTTTCAGTGACGGACCAAGCGCTGACTGCCGTGTGATGTAACAGTGTGTGACTGGGACTGTATACCTGTCCTCTATCATCGTCTGCGATGTTTCGATTTCACAAGCCATTTGTGAACACTTCCGCTGTACCAGCAGTGCTTTCGTCATCTTGTTTGCATGCATGAAGCTCAGTCTTTGTTTACTGTACTGAGAAATCAAGTGGAGTACATAATTATGATATTCCACCAGTGCATGTGGATTAACGAAAGTAGGTCTAGTTGTTTTTGTTTTGTTTTTCCATGATGTGGCATTTGTTTCACTTCACTTCAGCGTATGTGCCAGTGCAGTTTGTACACCCTCAGCATGCATGTAACAAAATGCACATATTAAAACTTTTTTTTTTAAACACACAAAAAAGGTTTAAGGTGTTAATTGTTGAAATCAAATTTAACAGTATGTACTTCATATGAACTTTGACTAGATCAGCTATGTTTTGAAGTGGAACTGAAATGTGTCTGTTTGTGGCAGCAAAAAAAAAAACAGTGAAAGCTGCAAACTGCAACTCTATTTATTCATAAACGTTCTGGTTTGAATAACATTTTATTTTACTCCATAAGATGCGAATTTTACCTGTACATTATATCATATGTGAATATTATAATTATTGAGCTGGCAATTGTGGTTTTAGTTGTTTAGGAAAGAACAGTTGCAGTTTCTTTAGCATACGTTACTTCTCTTTCTGCTTATCAGTGATTTATTTTCATCACGATTCAGTTGTTGCCCAAGCAGGGGTTAATTATCTAGGCGATAGTGTGTGGAAACCATGTGGAAAAAAGAAGAAATTAGCAGCGCAACGTTCACTTTACCGTTTGGTGCAGTGAAATCCGTCCCCCAGGCAATCTGTCTGTGTGTAACGTGTTCTTAAGTGTCGGACTTGGAGTAAGCATTTAGCGTCCAGTGTGAGTGTGGTTTTCAGTTCTCCTAGTTGTACATATGGCTGAGTGATGGATTTATCCGAAGGACTGGTGATGACTTGACCTACTACAGTTATACTCTGTGATAATAATGGGAGCGTCCTTAGCCTGAACGTCGGAAAGTGCAATAAGCCTGTACATTTGCCCTGGTTTTCAAACTTGTCCTCATGCTGGTTGTGTATATTTAACTTACTGTACCGACAGACAGTAGATGTTCTTACGGGTGGTGGTGGTAAGACAGTGTGCAATGCCAATGGTGTTTGATGGTAGCCAAACACTGTGCGAAACCAGCAAGCAGAAAACGTGCTGTGCTGAAATCAGAACCGTCAGGTGTTGCAGGAAGATGGCACAGAGCAAATATGCGTGGTCCACTTTTTTTGTCCAATAAAGCCTCTTGCCCTTCACAGTGTCTTGTCTGAGAAACTGTATACATGCGTATGCATGTGTGTGTGTGTGTGCATGCGTGTGTACGTACGTGCCTGTGTATGCATGTGTGTGTGTGTGTGTGTGTGTGTATGTGTGTGTGCGCGTGTGCGATGGCTCAGCGCACTAGAAGTTCAGATCAGTTACACTTCTGTTAGCTTTGCACACCAAGTTTTGTCCAATAGGCAGAGCTGAGATGAAGACAGAAACATCAAAACTTACTTTCTTGCTGCCACTACACATTAGAAATGCTGCAACAAACACTACTTTCAAGTCCACTTTCTTCTGCCTGCATCACTCTAACTCAGCCCCATTCAATTTGATGTGTGTGTGTGTGTGTGTGTGTGTGCGACTTGGTGTAAAAAATATGTACATATACACATTAACCAACTCCCCTGCCTCCCATCATGTTCTTTGTATAACGCTGAGGTCTTTTCAAGAATTTGCACTTTAGAAATGATTGTTATTATTATTCTTATATAACTTCTCATTGTGCAACACTGGGTCCTTTTCTCAATGCACTGAATGATCTGGGGACCTGTGGTGTTCGGAAAAGACCACCCCGAGCAAAATATTGAAGACTACATCTGACCAGCCGTGAGCGGATGCTGGCTGATTGTCTGTATGGCAGATTATCACAGGCACTGCCCCTCATCACTTCCAGCTGAACTTGATGATGAAGTGATGCTTAATGTCCTCAGATGTCAGTTGACATATTAGGGACAAGCTGTGACCAATGCCGAAGCACGGTTCAATAATTCTTTACGTCCACGGAAGCCAGAAGGCTCGTTAGGACGGACAGCCCAGGACGGCCACCTCGACTCTCACACAGCTCCTGAACTATGCTGAACTTGACCCATAACAGCTGTATTATATTGTCTAACGGTTGAAAATGCATGATGGTGTCCTAGAAAATAGCAATGTTGAGGTTATCAGAACAGCTGGCCTGGGTCACTGGTCAGTAGTTGATGTGTGTGTTTTTTCGGATTTTTTAAATGCCAGTCAAAAAAGCAACGAAAAAAAGAAAGAATAAAGAATGACACGCACACTGACGCTGCAATCATTTTTCATTCACCCCTTAACGTCCGTACATCAAGAAGGTTCAAACGGAAACTGCAAATTAAGTAGGTTTAATCTTGTGAAAACAAGACATAGTATACTTCAGAGTTACAAATGACATGGCAAGAAGAAGAAAGCCAAGGCATTTTCTTTTCTTTTTTAAGGAGACAGACACTTTGAATAGAAATTTCACATTTCTCTCTCGGGGTAGGATACAGAATTACATATTGAATCTTATTCATCTCCTGTGCATGGGTTAATCCATATTCTTACTTCCACTTAAAACCGTTGTTATGCATGGAAACTTATCACAGGAACAAACGCAATCTGTACAGTGGTCGCTACATTAACCCAAGACACGACAAAAAGCTGCCCTGTGCTGGAGAACTACCAAACTAGCGTGTCTGAACTATTCAACCTGCCACACCCTGACTGCACTACCTTCGCTAACATGCAACAGCAACTGTGGAAATTCTGACTGTAAGGTTTTCACTAATGTAGCCCTGCATCTGTGAAAACTTCAAGACCTTTCACTAGCACAACAAGCAACTGTGACTGAAAACTTCTGACTTCAAGACCTTTCACTAGCACAACAAGCAACTGTGACTGAAAACTTCTGACTTCAGGACCTTTCACTACCACAACAAGCAACTGTGACTGAAAATTTCTGACTTCAAGACCTTTCACTACCACAACAGCAACTTGGAAAACTTCTGGCTTCGCTACTATACCAACAGCTGCGAAAACGTCTGACTTCAAGAACATCGCTAATGTAGCAAAGCAACTGTTGAAACCTAGAAGAGCTTCACTAACATAGTACGGCCAATGTGGTAACTTCTCCCTTCAAGATTCGTCCTGAGGTGACCTGATCATGCAGCTGATGGGACACTAAACTCCAAGCACTAACTAACTAACTAACCCTTTAAGCTCTTCCCTTACACAATACAGCAAGCGTGAACGCTCCCTTAATCTAGTTAAAGATCTTCACTAACAGCACAGCAACTGTGAACACTCCTTAAAGACCTTCAGTAACAGCACGGTAACTGTGAAAACTTCTCCCTTCAGAACTTTCACTAAAACAACGCAGCAACTGTGAAAACCTCTCTTTTCAAAACTGTCACTAACATAGTATACCAGTGACGAAGACCCGACTTCAAGAACTCTTACAGCAGCTGTGATCACTTCTGACTTCAGGACCTTTGCTAATGTAGCGTAACAGCCATGAAATGAAAAATGAACACCAAGAACAGTACACATATATATGAGCTACTGAATATGAGCTACTGAATATATCTCCTTCACAAAGGAAACTGATAAACACTAAGACCACCAGCACAAGCTGTTGTGACATTGCCGTTGAAAATTACCAAGCTGTTTTGAACACCACCAGCAAGCAAGCAGAACTACTCTACGTTAATGCTGTGATACAGTCACCCTGCTACTGCTGATGCCATTTACATTATTAACGTGTTCCTGCCTTGATGCACGGCGCAGTGGTGTTGAGCAAGAGAGAGGGGCAGCTGTGGCCAATCCTGGCACCGTCGCCGTTGATGCGCAACGGCTGCTCCCTATGGTTCTAGGATGAGGGGGCAACAGCACAAAGAACACTGCACAAGCCAAATGTGTTCTGAATAGATAGGCAACTGCATACTCTATTAACATTGGACACTGCACGTCATGTCCACGACAGTCTGCGTACAACACAATTCGACATGCATCAGATTAGAAAGACAACCTTGACACTTGAATACAGCTCTCAAAGTTGCAAACAAGGAAATAATATAATAACCACAATGTACATGAATGTGTAAGTTTTGACAACTGCACGCCCAATTATCCAAATTGACATGATCTCAACCAAATTTCAATGCAAATAGGCACAACACAATTCCCTCGCACACCTCACAGTAACTACAACTCACGCCAAATAATACACTTCACTCATCAGGAAGCCTCCTCCCACAGCATCCTGCATATGGTTCAAGTTCTCCACAATATTCTGAGAGCACAAAAATCAAGGCAAAACTATTCCAATTGTGGTTTAAAAATCTGCCTAGTTCACTGAATGCTGCAGTGACCTCCTGGTCCAGGGACAAAAATGTGGCTTCCACAAACGAATGTAGATGGAACAAACTGGCTACTTCAAAGCAAAATGTGACTTGTCACCTGGAAAGCAAATGCTCAGTTGATGCGTTCAAAACAGAAACAAACTTGGATCTTACATGTCTTCCACAAACTGATGTAGATGGAACAACCTTGCTATTCCAAAGTAAAACGAGACCTGGAAAGCAAATTCTCAGCTGACTCATTCAAAACGGAAAACAAACTTGGATATATATATTTCAAATTCTGTGGCCTTAAAAATGGGTTCAGGTCACCATACCTGGTATGAAAAAGTAAAATCCAACACAGGTTCTTCTTTTTCTCTCTCTCAGTTTCAGATACCTCCTTTAAGCAGCAGCAAATGCCCAAATCAAAGTTTACTCAGATCACTTCCGGCCGACAAATAGTTGACAGCTCACTGACATGATGCCATCTGAAATTGTTGGCTTTCAGGTGAAGCAAACTGATTTGGCATCTAAATGAGAAAAGATTCTACCCCAACGAAATGGATTCAAAAGAAGAGGCAGAACGGATCACACAAACTCTTCATTTTCACCAAGCATTTTTTTTCTCTCCAAGCACTGGACACAAAAACAATATAGCTCAACTAAAAACAGACAAGTGCCTTTAGCTCTGCAGCTCATTTTTCGCTGTTGTTTAAGTGCTGTATTGCAGCTTCATAAGGGGAATTACTCAGAAACTTTGCATGTTGGGGTTTGTCCTAATAAACAGCGTTCTTTTCAAACCTTTTATACGTTTGGATCCTCATTTTCCCCACAAAAGTCAACAAACCAAGCAGTTAAAGCAACGGCTGATAGCAAAGCATCAGAACACTCTGAACCTACAACTCTCGCTGGAAGAAAAAGAAGAAAAATAAAGATGAAGAAGAAGACGACTCTGTGTATATTTGAAACTTCTGCCCAAAAGTTGTCAATGCCTCAATGTGACCTTCAGACTGATCACAGCTGTTACCATGTCATAGGTTTTGCTTGAGAGGCCTGAGGTAGCCCACTGTGCTACCTTGTCTGAAAACCTCAGTCTGAAAAGTCTCAGTTCACCTAAGTCTTGTGTAAACAATTATTTTTTTTAAACTCTCCTGGTGGGGGCTTGTTGGTGTAGTCAATGTGTGCATGTCATCAAAACGTAAACGGTGGCACTCCAAGCAGTGTGAAATAAATTCAACAGGAAATATGCAATGAAGAAATTTGGACGTGAATAAAATTGATGTATTTTCTCAAGCCTGACTCAAGCCTCGACCAGGGCACACACGGTACCCCAGCAGAGCAGAGACGGGATCCTGGGTCTTACATCAGGCAGCTACGCAGACACACCCACATGTATGCTGGGCAAATGTTGCTATCTCCATATCTGAACTTCTGCCAAACCAGCGCACTAGTCTGAGCAGGCAAAAAGAAAAATAAGACAGCAAAATGCATTGCTTCTCACATCACAACCGACAAAAATCTGACAAAATCTGAGAATGTCTCTCGCATGGCACACACATCAGTGCAATGAAAGACGAACAGAAACTGTGGTAAGCCTGTGGTTGATATTGTCTCCATATTTGGGTGTGTGTGAGTGTGTGAGAGTGTGTGTGCGCTTAGGATCCATACCCATCATCACACCTGATTTTACGCACCGTCCAAAAAAAGCAGTCATACATGCGTAGCACTCCCCCCACCTACCTCTCTCACCACATTCTGTTTTAAACTTAAAGACAGTTGAGAATCAAACAGTCGTGAGCAGAGTTCCCTTTCCCACCCTCCCTTGGGATCTAATACACTCAGATGAGAATATAATAAAGACGCAGGTTAAGTGCAGTAATTGAAAAGAATCTGACAAAATCTGAGAATTTCTCTTGCATTGCAAACACTGGTGTAATGAAAGAAATGACAGAAACAGCTGAGAAACAAACGGTCATGAGCAGTTTCCCTTTCCCACCCTCCCTCGTGATCAAACGCACTCAGATGAGAATAAAGAAGCGGGTTTAGTGCAATAACAGGATTACCCTTGCACTGCACCGTAACAGGTTTAATCTTCTTTCAAACGAAAGATAACATACGCATGTGAATTAACCATGCACATAATCATGGTACAAGCGTATAGTAGCATACACATACAAGTATAAATAGGTAAGTGTACAATTAACATGATGCAGTCTGAAAATACGCACACATACACACACCCTCCTTCTGTGTACAGACACAATTGCAACAGAGAAAGTCCACACTCTACAGGTATGAAATATGAAGAGAACAGGTATGAAAATAATACGAAGAGAACTCTATGGGCAATTCCACAACAAAACGAAAGGTACCTCTCCCTGGTTTCCTTCAAATACTGAAGCGAAAAGCATGTGCTGTGAAATCAATTGCTTCTTAGCTTTCCAGATACTTTGATCTCTGTCAGTAGCTCAGATCTGAAATCATTAATGGAGAGAATAAAAACGGAAATAGGATATCCGGCATGATTTTTCTAACTGCAGTATTTTTGGGAAGGAAACAACACAACAAAACTCAGCATAAATAAAATCAAGGATGTTGAAATGACAAGTTTTAATTACCCCCCCCCCCCTCCCCCCCCACACGTACTTCCTTTTTCCTTCTTTTTCTTTTTTGTAACTGAGCTCAATGAAATGTAGCGACAGCTACAAATATCAAGGCTATCACAGCCAACCCTCAGAAAAGACACAAAGAAAAAGAAAAAAAGAAAGAGAGAGAGAGAGCAAAAAAAGAAAAAGAAAAAAAAGAAGAGAGAAAAATGAACTGAGCAACAGAAAAAGGAACAGTAGCTCTACAAAACAACAAACAAACAAACAACACCCCTAGCCGTTCTGCACCGCATTTCTCTGCGCTTGCACCCACCATTTACACACAGGCACACAAAGAAGGTGTGTCTTCTGAGAACAAGCAAACAACAAAAGCAAAACAAAATCCTTTCATATCGAACAGCATCACTCTCGCACTCTCTCTCATAACGCAAACAGTGGATTCTCCTCTTCATCCTTTTTCATCTGCCGTGTGTTGCGTGCTGCGGCGGGTTGCTGGCCAGTCTGTGCTGGAATGGTTGGCATGGTTTCTGCCGCTGCTGCTCTCTCCATCAAAAAGTTGTCAAACTCTGAAGAAAAGGAAGAAGAAAAAAATCCTTGAAATGCGTATAGTATAAACATATTGTGAACATATATATACACGCAACAACAACTGAAAACACCTTTCGATCATACCTTGAGACACCTGTAACTATGCCAAGATTACTATAAACTTCATCACAGAACAGACTGATTCAGCTGATGCTTGCCATTTTGAACACTGTCTAATAAGAATTATGTACACAAAGAGACCAGAAGCAGGACAAAAACTCAGCTGACCCACATTCAGAACTAAACTTCTTCTTTTTTTCAAACTTTCCTCTGACCATGAAAACAAGAGTTTCAAAGGTCTTACTTAAAACAGCATCTAAGAAAACACCAGGACCGCAACTTTCTGCCAAGTCCAGACATAAGTCATTTGTCCCTTAAATGCATGCAAAAGTGATGAAAAACGTGCATGATCTGGTTCTATGATCTAGTTATTAGTAACTATGCAAAATTTAAGAAAACTTTTAGTGGGATTTTTCTAGCATTGATGCAACCTTGAAATTAGTCAAGGTCATCAACACTGATATGCAAATTAAGCTAAATGGAAATAATCAGCAGGCACAATTTCAAATACTTCTCTACACCTCTAAGAAAAGACCAACATTGGGGGGGAGGGGGGGGGGGGGGGTACTAATCACAATTGGCAGTGCACACAGGAAATGAGTCACTTCCCAAACATACAAAGAAAAAAACATGAAAACAGTCAGATCAGAACCTAATCACAAACAGTCAGATCAGACCCTAATCAGAAACAGTCAGATCAGAACCTAATCAGAAAATACAACACTCTTAGCTTCACTTTTCCAACTCTGCCAAGGTAAAAACTGGAACACGGCCAAGGTCATAAAAACTGATACGAACAAGTACAGCTCAATGGAACTGATCATGCAATTCAATAAAAGATGCTGATTTAACCGAAACCAAGAACTCCAATGTGAACAGGTTTTGCCACGGCTGTCCATGCAAACACTGATCAAATAGTTACACTCACAAAAATCACTCCACATGAAGGTGCTGAATGCAGAACACACACACAAATGGGTATGCACAGCAGTTCTGTATTTCATTCATAGATAGCAACCTGATAAATTTTGCATCAAGACATCTTGACCTACCTGAGCACGATTATATGCTTTTAACAATCACATGACATTGTGCTTACCCTTACAGACCCTTTCTAAAAAACTAAATCAATTAACCATTTAATCAATCAGCCATTTCATTAATTAAAAGTCTCATTTTAGAGAAGAAAAAAGTTCCAAATTATGTAAATAATCACAGCAATTTTTTCTTTAAACAACAACAAATCTAGCAAATTAATAATAATACAAAAACATCTCTGCAGATACCTTCCTGACCCCAAAACACATGGAACAGAAATGAGGGCAACCACAACGATGAGCGTGGCAGAAGATTTGGCTGTTGTTTCTGTTTTCTGTAATTTAACCGCCTTACAGGAACCCTTACCTGCCTGGGTTGCCTTAGGCAAAGGCCACAGCAGCAGGCGCCAAAAGCAGTACTACCCAGACCTGACAGTGTGTGTGGCACTGTAGTGTTACTGATCACATCATGGGAAATCTCCCTCGATTTTGCCAAGGCAGTCCCAGAAACTTTGCTCCCTTTTTAACATTTTCAAACAGCTCGTGGACCTTTAACATGCACAGCCAGAAGCACATGGGCCCCCGATATGCTAACCGTCTTTGTTCTAGGAATAGGAAGCAGACATCCAGCCTGGTCTGCCTGCTGTTTTAGAAACATGCCCCAACATGGTCTTGCTTTTGTTTTAGAAAGCAGACTGGAACAAGCCTGGGACCCAAGCAGAGTCACACACAAGTTGACAAATACTGGCACTGAGAACCCTGCAGCTGTTTTGCCACCCTCTCCAATTTGGGAAGGCCATAAAATAATAAAATAATAAAAAAATGACCATTCATAAATTTGCCACAAAAATGTGAGAAAAAAACAAACAAAAACAACGACAGAAAAGAGCAAGAGAAAAAAAACTAAACAACGACAGAAAAGAGAAAATTCAAACAAAATAATTTGTGAAAGAAATTTATATTTGCCCAGCCTCTACCTACACTGTGCTCTGTATAAAGAAAGCAGCAAACAAAAATCACAACTTAAGAGAAACACAAATAAAATAAAATAAATAAAAAATGGTGATAGGGACACAACATAAGTTAAAACAAAACAAATAAATGATGCATAAAAAAAAGCTTACCAAAAAGAAAACGTGCACAAAAATATTTTCAAATATTTTAAAGATAAGAGAAAGAAATGCAACACCTAACCAAAAGCATACCAAGCAAAACATCTGAACAATTTACACACAAAAAACAACCCCCACAAAGAATGCAACTAACTCCACCAATACAGCTGCAGCTCAATAAAAAAAAAGGGCGCCTAACTCTAGGCCACTTCAGTCATGAATACATCATGGTTACAACATGCATGCTGTGTGGTAAGGCCTGCTATAGGACAGGACGCTTGCAACCAGCCCCAAGAAAAAAGGAATGAGCTTAGAGTGCACGGACCTGGTCAGGAGACTTTAATAACTTAGGGGCTATTTGACACCTCAAGTTGTATGACTCAGTGAGCAACAGTGACTGCTATTCATCTTATAAGTAAAGAAACGTGTGTGTGTGTGTGTGTGTATTGTGTAGTGTGTTTGCATTGTGTAGTGTGTTTGCATGTGTGTGTGTGTGTGTGTGTGTGTGTGTGTGTGTGTGTGTGTGTGTGTGTGTGTGTGTGTGTGTGTGTATTGTGTATTGTGTAATGTGTCTGTGTGTGTGTATTGTGTGGTGTGTGTGTGTTTATGTACATGCATATGTACATGCATGCGTGCATGCGTGCGTGCATGCATGTGTGCGTGCATACATGTGTGTGTGTGCATGCATGCATGGGTGCGTGTGAGCGTACATGCATCATGTATGCGTGCACGCATGTGTGCGTGTAAGCGTATGCCTGCCTAGGCCCTTGATCTATTGAGATCACACTAGAAACGTTTGTGAACATTCCTTGGCAGACAAGGGTAGTGGGTGGCTATTGTACAGGTAACACTTCTTTCACTATTAACACAATGCTGCTTAAGATTACTGAAGCAAACAAACATGTTTCTCTGTATGAAGCAAATGAGCGATTCACTTGGTCAAGTAAATGGAGGGTGACACATGCTTCAATGTGTTCCCATCTGTCATGCAGCTTCAGGGTCAAATGGTTATCACTCTGGACTCTCATGCCAGCAGCCGGAGTCTGAATCTTGGTGGAACATTTCTTCTCTTTCTCTCTCTCTCTTTTTTTTTTTTTTTTTTAAATTTCAACTGCTGCAACACTAACATCACAATATTGTGGAACCCTTCTTCCTTTTTGTTAAAACCTAGGAGGAACCTAATGCCTGTCTAATTTCAGCTGCGAAACAAATTCTTCTATCCTCCACAACAGACCCATGTCAAGCATTTCTGAGGAAGTGCTGACCAGAGCTGGTATACTTTTCTTAGTTAACATTCGAAGTGTCACACAGGCTGCACAGACAGAGCCAAGTCTTCCACAGCTGTGCCACAAATCAACGCTAAATTCAGAGGCAGAGCCAATTCTTCCACAATGACCCAACAACCCAACAATGTGAGCACAGACAACTGTTGGTCTCTGTCGCAGTGTCAGGGAAAGGCAATGCCCATGTCCCTCTGCCAGGTACAATCCTCCATGCAGATCTACCATTTCATGTCCCTCTGCCAACAACAATCTTCCACACAGTACCTACCATCTTCATGTCCCTCTGCCAGCAACAATCTTCCACATAGTATCTACCATTTTATGTCCCTCTGCCAGCAACAATATTCCACACAGTATCTACCATTTCATGTCCCTCTGCCAGCAAAAATCTTCCATGCAGTATCTACCATTTCATGTCCCTCTGCCAGAAACAATCTTCCACACAGTACCTACCCTTTCATGTCCCTCTCCCTAGCAACAATCTTCCACACAGTATCTACCATTTCATGTCCCTCTGCCAGCAACAATCTTCCATGCAGTGTCTACCATTTCATGTCCCTCTGCCAGCAACAATCTTCCACACAGTATCTACCATTTCATGTCCCTCTGCCAGCAACAATCTTCCATGCAGTACCTACCATTTCATGTCCCTCTGCCAGCAACAATCTTCCATGCAGTATCTACCATTTCATGTCCCTCTGCCAGCAACAATCTTCCATGCAGTGTCTACCATTTCATGTCCCTCTGCCAGCAACAATCTTCCATGCAGTGTCTACCATTTCATGTCCCTCTGCCAGCAACGATCTTCCACACAGTATCTACCATTTCATGTCCCTCTGCCAGAAAACCCCCAATCTTCCCACACCCCAGTACCTACCAATTTCATGTCCCTCTGCCAGCAACAATCTTCCATGCAGTATCTACCATTTCATGTCTCTCTGCCAGCAACAATCTTCCACACAGTACCTACCATTTCATGTCCCTCTGCCAGCAACAATCTTCCATGCAGTATCTACCATTTCATGTCCCTCTGCCAGCAACAATCTTCCACACAGTATCTACCATTTCATGTCCCTCTGCCAGCAACAATCTTCCACACAGTACCTACCATTTCATGTCCCTCTGCCAGCAACAATCTTCCATGCAGTATCTACCGTTCTGATACTGAATGGACAGGCTCCAAGAACTCATCTTCCAACACAGCTTCTGAATTTCTGTCTCCACTCCTAGCCTGAACTTCCTCTGTATGAATATGTTTGGGAGTCTTCGATACTCTTCTTCCATAGCATCTTTTAAATCTGCCCTCAAGACCCATCTTTTCTCCCCTGGACTCTGAACGCTTTGCCTGTACTGTGTATGTGTTCCATGGTTTTGTGCATGTGTGCGTGCATGCATGCAAGTGTGTGTTGAGAAAAATGGTGAATAAAATGTTGTCGTGTGTTTATGTAATTAGTCAGCTTCATTGTGCTTAGGTTGTGTATATGTTTTGTTGATCTTATTACTTTTGTATTGTGCACCTCGGGCTCATGCTAAGTGTAAGCGCCTGCCAAATACTCTTTTACATTATGCATGTGGGCATGCGAGTGTGCATCATTTACACACAGCTTGTGTGCGTGTTGACTGTACTGACTGATGCACACGCAGATGTGCTTACTGAACATGATGGGTGCTGTTGCATGTTCTGATAAGCAGGATGGGTCGGAACTAGCCAGACAGAAGCTAACTAAAAGTATTTTTGCAGAAGTCTGTAAATGAACTGATGGTTTTCCACAAACATACACCAAAGTAATCACAACAGCAGTCCATAATCTTGTAGCTGGATTTGAACCCAAGTCTCCACTTGGCCATGTGGCAAGTGACAAAATACAGCCACCAGCTCTGCCTGGCGACACTGCTGCAACCCCTCACTGGGTCCGTCACAAAAGTTGGCTCCACACTGGTCAGTATCATGCAAAGTTTGAACAATCTCACACAGTCGAAATTAGATTTTTATTTTTTTATTTTTTTTATCATTAAAGTTTTCCCCCAGGGCAAAACTGAGGCAAACAAATCAAAGAATACTCATTCCTGAGTTAAAAAAATAATTACCCCCCCTCCCCCAACTTTCACTGAGAGAAAAAAGCACAATACAAAGCAAATGCACCACGTTAAAGCTTCTGGGTACCAGTGCTGAAAGATCCATGGAGCAGTCAATTACGTCTAACTCCACTGCAGCTGCAGCTGATCTTGGAAAGGGGAGTTGGGGGGGGGGGGGGGGGGGGGGGGGGGGGACAGGGGGAGGAGGGGGAACCTTTGCTAGCTAGCTAGCTGTAGGACCAGACGAGATGAGATGAGGGAGAGGGGTGAACAATGCGGCGTGACTGTAAGAGCATGCAGTGAGGGAAGGGCTACCTACATCCACTGCCACATGCCTGCCCTGCCCCGCCCATCAGTCTGCGTGAACAACACAACAAACCAGCATGCGGTCAGAGCCAGTCGCAAACGGTCGCTAAACACAGTCACATTTGGGCATCACATTTGGGCAACGGGCATCTCGGCTCTAAAAAAGAATCGTGCCTGGCATCGGTCTCTTGTGTCACCACGGAACATAGATGACGTACAAGATGTCAGTAATTACTTTGACGCTCAAGAGACCAGTTTTGTTGTCATGATTTAAGTGTCTTTTGTGACCAAAGTGAAAGTGATGTTCACACGAGAGCAGTGAATTTTCAATCACACTATGAACAGATTTACACCAAAATTTGCTCTATCGACCTGGTGTTAAGCCCCAGTCAGCAGGTTCTTTTATGCAAGAGGAAGAAATGGGAAAATACATTTACAAATCAATGTTAAATTCACACAGACTCATGAAGTATGACAAACCATAGTAAATCTACTGCAAACTGACAAAGGATAAAAACCAATAACTACAAGAGGCAGGGTTTAACCAACACACTGGTTCCAGGTCCACAATCAAAGTACTTCATTGCAAGCCATTTAAAAATCCGACAATAAAAATCTGCTAACTGTATGTAATAAGCTGATACTTCAAACGCATAAAAGGTTCAAAAGAACACTTATTTCTTAGGACACAAACACAAAGCTGATACTTCAACAAATTCAACGAGATTATTTCAATGTCCCCCCAACTTTGTTCCTGGTGGGAGGTGGGGGAGGGGAGGGGGTGGAATTAAACTCAAAAAGAAAAATAAGACAGGTGTCCGGAATGAAATTAAAGGACAAATACTAAATGGTGTTAAAAGTACACAGACAGCTGTATGTCCGACCGAATAAAACCAAAGCAGAATCCTCACATACCTGAACTTGTAAGGCCCTCTGTTCTGCCTCCCGAGTTGGCCTGGAAACAAAGAAATAATGGAAGATGCATGCACAAAACTTTCAACTTGTAGTGCTCAGTGACGGAACTGTTCATGTGCGTAACTTCTGTGATGCATCCCACGCAACGTTCAAATACAAGTTGTGTCACCTCTGACAGCCATTTGACTGTCCACACACACAAAAAGAGGCCTTAAATAATTAAGCGGAAAACATATATTTGGGCCAACAGTAGGTGAGTCCTGATGAGATGAAGTGCAAGGCAGAAAATATTTAATCAGAGAATATCACCTGGCAGAACAAATGTTTGTACCACTGGCGAGTCGCTCCTGATGAGATGAGGTGCAAGACAATATATATTTAATCAGAAAATATCGCCTACCAAAACAGAAGTTTGTATCAAAAGCAAGTCACTCCTGGTGAGATGAAGTGCAAGGAAGGGCGCATCAGATCAGGGGTGAGGTGGCGCTACAAGTTACCAGCTTTGAAAATGAAAGGACTGGGACGGATCAAATTCAGCAGCACAGATTTTAGCACATGTGCCATTGCAGAAAGCCAAAAGTACAAAAGAGGTTAAACTGCAGCATTAAAAATGTTAGGTCCAAAACAAAACAAAAAAAACAACAACATTGCAAGCATCTGCTGAATGATAAACTGTAAACACTTTTCTTCACAATGCAGTTTAACAACACTGTATATATATAAAGATCATGTCAAATTACTTGATGAGAGTTGTCTACATGCCACACATTTCTGTGTGAAATCTATCCAAGAATGCACATAGCTTGCAAAGCAGAATTAACACCACTCTGTCCAAATCACAATCGAGTTAGTCCAATGACTGCACTGATATATTATCTGCACTGCCTACGGTCAATGATATTTAAAGTGGACACCGCAGCATCTCCAAATTCAACGTGCGGTACTAACAATACTCCAATGACTTCACATGTAGGAGGGACACACCAATTTGGATCACATCTCAGCTCGCATGCAAGAAACACAAGGTGGACTAACTCCATTACAGCCACATTGCTGTAAACAGATGCTTGTTAGCAGTACACACACCTACACTACCACTGCTTTTGGAGATACACACATCAAAGCAATTTTTTTTTTTTTTAAACTAATAATCTGATACAGTACTTTAACCACAAAACTAATTTTTATTTTAACTAATAATTTTATACAGTCCTTGAACCACAAAACTGATTTTTATTTCAACTAATAATTTGATACAATCCTTTAACCACAAAACAGACACCTACACTGCCACTACTTTTGGAGACACGCACCAAAGCAAATGAAATATTTTTTATTTTAACTAATAATTTAATACAGTCTTTTAACCACAAAACTGATTTTTATTTTAACTAATAATTTGATACAGCCCTTTAACCACAAAACAGACACATTCACTGCCACTGCTTTTGGAGATAAATGCATCAAAGCAAATGAAATATTTTTTTATTTATCTAATAATTTGATACAATCCTTTAACCACAAAACAAATTTTTATTTAACTAATAATGTGATACAGTCCTTTAATGATAAAACTGATTTTTATTTTAACTAATAATTTAGTACAGTCCTTTGATTCAACAATTAAAACACATGGTTTACATGTTAATGCAGAAGTCAACTGAGAGACAACACATGAAAGCAAACGCAATATTTTGTGTTTTACCTGATAATTTTGTTACTGTCCTTTAACCACAAAGCGGATTCAACAATGAAGTGCAGGAGTCAATCACTGTACCCTGACATGGAGCAAAGCCTAGCAGCGTCCCTCTGCAGAATCTTGCAGGCAAACAGTACATAGTTCACAATGCTGAAGAATGAGTTGGCTGTGAACCAAAGAAACCTGACCAACGCCATGTTCAACCTTCCCCCACTCCTTACACTGGTTAGTCTTGTTAGTGCTATGCCAGTCTGGAAAACATGCAAACGTCACGTCAGTGTGCTTCAGTTCATGGCTGGAGCATACGTAATGGCACCCGTCTTAATACACACACACGCACCATCTGGGCAATGCCATTCCTTCAGTGCCATGCTTAGTTCTCCAGGCTATGCAGGTACATCCAAAGGTTGCCCCAAAGCGCACACAGTCAGACCTTCCTATGCTGGTTGCACCAATCTACAACCCTCTCCCAGTCCGGTCTCTATCAGCTCCAATCCTGTACCCTTTGCACAAGCTCAAAACTCACCTCTTCTTCAACCCCTTCTTTTAAAGACTTCAAAACAGCCTGTAAAAATGAAATCTACCACTGAAATACACAATGATTTGATAAGCTGGCCCATTCTATGCAAACAATTACTTCCCTTTTGTTATTTTGCAGATACAGGAAAAGGAGGGGGGGGGGGGGGGGGGGGGGGAAGATATATTCTGCAAGGTTCAGAAAAAGGATTGTGCATTTGTCAGTATTGCTATTTTTTTGAATGACCAGCAGCAGCCTTTGTCAGAAATGAAAGCAGCCATCCTAGACACAACTGAGAGCTCAGGGTCATAATGTTTCCTAACGGAATACAGAACATAATATTACGGAAAGAGTGTGTGAAATAGCAGCTCTGCCTACATCTATCAAAACTGTTCATAAGAGAAAAGAAGTAAGTAACTTGGTGTTTTATGCCCAGTCAACCAGTATGGTTATATCAGGGCAAGAAAAGAAAAGGAAAAAAAAAAAAAGGGGGGAAAAAAGGTCTCCAAGAAGCTAAATATGAAGCCTTCAAACAAGGAAAAGGGGGAATAAATAAATGCTATTCAGGGTCCAGCACCACAACCAGACTGATACATACAGCGGCATTAGGGTCGTGCGTAGCCAACCACTGCTCCATTTCGTCGTAATCCGTTTCCTTGTCTTGCAGCTGCAAAAGGAAAATGGGCAGGATGGCAGTAAGGAAGGGGAGGGGAAGGAGGGCAGCAGCGGAAAAGATGACGAAAAAGAAAAAAAGAAAAAAAGGTCATCAGTGCAAGCTACATTTGAGAAGGGATATATAAGCAGTTGTGTCAGACGCCTCACATAATTACACTAACCACTATCAAAAGAGGATGTGTATACAAAATGCATCAACTCTGTGCTTTAAATGAACAATCAACCACAGGCTGGCGCAAAACAATCAGCTGTTAACTTCTTTTTTTAATACATGGCTTATCTGGTACATGTACAAGCAGTTTGAAGAGGCTGACCCATTTAATTTTCATTTGAATAAAACTTCCACAAACTATATCACAAGACTTCCGTAAATGGCTGTAATTTTTCAGTGATCGGATAGGACAGATGCACAAAATATTTTGCAAGCCTTTCAGAAACGGTCACAGTTCTCAAAAAGCATACATGGCTTGACCCCAACATGAACACCCAACGGCAAAGCTGGTGGACTTCAACTGTCATTCGAGGGGGAGATAATCTGGCAGCTCATTGTGACATGCAGTCAGAAATACAGCCACTCATTTATAATCACATGTGAAATGAGTGCAGTGAGTCTGCTCAGGAGCAGAGAATAGCACTATATAAAAGTAGTCGATAATAGCAATAATCAAAAGAAGTAATGGCCCATTATTCCAGATTTTTGGGAAAAGTTTTTAAGCTTGTAATAGTGAGCATAAATTGGGGGGCAAAAAAAGGGGAATTGAAACAAAATGAATCTGTGACACACAGCCATGTTTAGTTTGTAGGAATCACTATCCCTGTTAAAACAGCCCTGTTTACTTTGTATGCATCACTATCCCTGTTAAAACAGACCTGTTTACTTTGTATGAACCACTATCCCTGTTAAAACAGCTTTGTTTACTTTGGATGAACCACTATCCCTGTTAAAACAGCTTTGTTTACTTTGTAGAAATCACTGTCCCTGTTAAAACAGCTCTGTTTACTTTGTAGAAATCACTGTCCCTCTTAAAACGGCCTTGTTTACTTTGTATAAATCCTTATCCATGTTAAAACAGAACCTTATAAGCAGTCATCATTCAATCCACACACACACTGACATACACACGCTGTAAATTAAAATTAATCTGGCATAAACAACGTGAAAAATATTGCCATACTACATGCACCAAACTTCAGTTATTTGACTGGGGGAGAAGGGGAAGGGGAGGCTGGGAAGCATCCCAAATGATGGTTAAAATTGGAACAGTCATAAAACATATCAAATGATCAAGAAAATTGGGTACCCAAATTTCAAAATGGTTCAAACAGTCACAAAACGTTATCAAATGATCTGGAAAATCAGGTACCCAGATTTCACACTGTTAGCAAAATGGTTTCGGACAAATTAAAACTGAGCACAAGGAAAACTTTAATCAAGACACTACTTCAAAAAACGTTGGATCATAAACGTGCTGCAGGTAGCAAGCAGACCAATGTACATGGGCATGCACTCGGCTGACTTACTCCAAGGACTTCCCGGTCCGGCTGGGACTTGATGTTCACCGCCTGCCCAAGGCCACCTGGCATCTGGTCTTCTCTCTGATTTCCATAAATAGGTCTGGGAAGAGAAAAAGACAGTCAGCATCCACTATAAATGCACCCTTAATCTTTCATGAGGGGGAGGTGGGGGGGGGGGGGGATCCCCCAGTACAGAGCTACATGCATTACTGTGACAACTGAGGACTTAGGCCTCAGTTGCTGCTGCAAGCATCACTCACTTCCTGCAGGTCAGAATCTACAGAGCAACATGCATTACTGACTACTGACAGGCTTTAGGCCTTCGTTGCTTGACCAGTGTTTGCATAAAAAAAATACATACCCAGTTGCCTGCTTGTGCTGGTCAAAGGACTGTCGTGACTGTGCGAACATGTCAAAGTCCTCGTCCCCTGCTGCCCCAGCTGCCGACACCAGGCCGCTGGCAGGAGGCTCCGCGTTGCCAGAAATGTCTGAAACAGAGTTGTCGGTCAGTCAGCTCCAGGGGGAGAGAAATCTGTAATGGACTTCGCTGAAATCAGACAGATACTTCCTGAGAGAAATCTGTCCAGGACTTTCAAGTCCTTGTTGAAATCAGACAGATACTTCCGGAGAGAAATCTGTCCAGGACTTTCAAGTCCTTGTTGAAATCAGACAGATACTTCCGGAGAGAAATGTGTAAGGGACTTTGCAGTCCTTCCACCCATTTGTTGTTTTTGGTGTGTGTGTGTGAGTGTGTGAGTTGGTTTGTTGTTGTTTTTTGGGTGGGGGTGTTCACAGGAGAGAAAGTGGAGAGCTTTTATAGAGGTCATGTGTTTCTCCTTCCTGTTTATGGTTTTTGTTTTTAACAACTATGTACAAAAACAAAACAAAAAAGATGAGCCCTGCATTAAAACAAACAATTATGAGGTGAAAAGATGTCACAAC
The DNA here is from genome assembly GCA_018857735.1 of Alviniconcha marisindica. Classification (NCBI taxonomy): domain Eukaryota; kingdom Metazoa; phylum Mollusca; class Gastropoda; family Provannidae; genus Alviniconcha; species Alviniconcha marisindica. Next base: position 542,682 of record JABMCL010001079.1, on the reverse strand, counting down.
TACAGGACTTCCACAAACTTTCTAAACAGCTGACACAAGCAACCCCCCAACCCTATCCACATAAATAAAACATACACATGCACCCACCAATGTACAGGCACACACACAGCAACATACACAGCACTTTGGAACAAGAAAAACACATGCAATGCATACACATCGTTCCCCCCCCCCCCAACACACACACACACAGTGACACACATGCACATCGTCCCCATAAACACGCACACACACAGTGACACACATCATCCCCACAAACACACACACACACAGAGTGACACACATGCCTACACATTGTCCCCACAAACACGCACACACACAGTGACACACATGCACATCATCCCCACAAACGCACACACACACACACATACAAGCAGTAACACACATGCCATCCCCACAAAACAAAAAAACACTCACTGAGGCCTGCCATCTGGGCTGTGACAGTGGGTTGGTCACCCAGATCTATCAGGTTTCCTACATTAGGGTTGCTCTGGGCTGGAAGCTGAAACAAGACCTACTGCATGAGCGCTTCTTACCTGGATCCTTTTGGGTTGGACCTGGAAAGATGCCATCATGTAGTACTTTAAAAAGAGAGAGAGAAAAGAGAGAGAGAGAGAGCGAGAGCGAGAGAGAGAGAGAGAAGCTGGGAGAGAGAGAGAGGGTGAAACTAAAAGAGATAGGGGGGAAGGGAGGAAAAGAAAGAACAAGAAAGTGTGTGCATGTATGTGTGTAGGCAAGTGTGCATGCATCTATGTGTACATGCTTGTGTGTGTGTGTATGTAGTGTGTGTGTGTGTGTGTGTGTGTGTGTGTGTGTGTGTGTGTTAGATTTGTGCATGTACATCACTCAAAACTTGCAAACCGTAAAAAGCGTAACAGAGAAAAATCTCAACATTTAAGGCCCTCTGATCATAGAGGCAACAACAATTTTTTTTAAAAAAAGAGAAAAAAAGAAGAGAAAAGATAAACTAAACTAACTATTCCCAGACACTGGTATATGTAACAGGAAAAGAGGCTATGGTACAGTACACACAAGCAGCACAAGCACATACCACTCAAACTTCTTATCAGGACATTACCCATCTACAACATAACACCACAACAGCCTGGTGACCTGCTCAAAACTTGAAACACACACACACACAGTTCCATTATTTCCCCACAACTACTGTGCAACTCTACTGGGAAATAAAAAACAAAACAAAAAAGAAATGGTCGAGTATCAAAGTAAAACATTTTTTTAACAAAAAAATAAGGAACACAGCCACAAACCACCTGCACAATTATCATCAGCAGAGAAAACATCACAAGTTCTACATATATGCCATGATTCATTTTTTGAAAAATGTATAGACTTCTTGCTCTTCCATTTACACTACAAAAACAAATATAACTCTTTTTCTTGATGGGTGTCATACTCTAACAGTCATCTCTGGATAACTGAAACGAAGCCATCATTTTGAGAACTTCCACTTAAGAGAATAATTCACAATATGATCATAGCTGCTGTATATTAGTTTGCAAAATGATGTCCAGTGCATCTTTGTTCATCCAGATAACAGGTCCCCAGTCAACAGGTCTTGATTAATTTCTTCACACAAAATGTCAGTGAATTGTTCACATTTTATCACAATGAACAGGAGTGAAATTAAGAAGCCCTATAATACGTTCACCACGTGCAGAACTCCTACTTCTAGACTGATCAAATAAATTAACTCTTTCCATGTTTGTTGTTGTTTGTTCTTTAAAGGTGAACATTGTAAACAGAGTTCACTTTAAACAGATTTAAAAAAACAAAAAACAATCATGTCACTTAAATTGGATTCTCTAAAAAAAAAAAAGCAAAGCAATTATGTCACTGTCATCAGAGTTCTATTTTTTTTTTTAACAAATTCATGTCACTTTAAACAGATTTTTTTAAAATCAAGTAACTCTTTTCTTGAGTATGCAACTGGTCAAATAGATCTGGATGCTGATGTTTCCGGATTAACGGTATCTGGATTAACTACACTCTCCTGTGATTACATGGCAGCTGTTACAAGGTTATATTCCATGGATAAAAGCAAATAACTCTTGTGACAAAGAGTACAACATACCAAAGCTGTAAGCTTTAAGCACCTACTAAATCCAGGCTTGTTATGTTGATGTTCATGTATGGTTTGCACATATACATTTGAATGTTCTGATGTGCACACGTATGCATACATATGAGTTACACATAAACTTACATATTCTTTTTCTGATTTCTACACATAAACTTACATATTCTCTTTCTGATTTCTTTATTTTTAACACAATTACGTTGTCAAACTGAAAATCACCTTAAAATTTAACTGAATACCATCTTGCAACTGTACTTCACATTTAGCAACGGAAACATTTAGGGATAGGGGGAGACACCAATGTGGTTCAGCAGCTCAGTTTCAGATGACTTAAAAACAATTGAAAAAAACAAACTTCCTGATCTTTTTCTTTTCTTTTCGTCAGCCAAAGCACAGGATAGGACAACTCCAAAGCAAAAAAAAAAAAAAAGAAAAAAAAAAGACCAGCCTGGAAAAAAACAAAGGGAAAATGACAAGAGGGCAGTATAAAATAAAAAGCAAAAAAACACAAAACAAACGAAAAAACACAAGCCTGTGGAATGTCTACAGAGCCGACTGGAAAAGGAATGACTGATGGGCCAACATACCCAGCTGACCTCATCTTTTGGCGTGCACACCTAAAGGAGAGCAAAACTTGTTAGCCCCTCACCCTACACGCTCGCTAACTCTACAGCATTCTGCTCCCTTCATGCACTGTCTTCACCAGCTCTCGTTTCGCTGCGTGCCTGCATGCATGTTGTGTGGGTGCGCGTGTGTGCATGCATGCATGCAGTGTGTGTGCATGTGTTTTCAGAACTACACACAAATATTGGAATTAAATAGATATTTACAAACTGGACATTTGTTATTGGCCTTTCCTTGTCACAGTTCAAAACTTATGTCAAACTTTTGTTGCTGCATAATCCATTAGCACAACAACAACAACAAACAACAAAATCATTAACAAACTGACCGCAAGTTTTGGCCTGTCTGAAGTTGGAAGACAACAACAACATACCCGCCTACATCAGCTGGAGCATTTGATCATGCTCTTTGATGTAACAATGCTCTTTGATGTAACAATGCTCTCTGATGTAACAATTTGTGTTACAATAATGCGCATCAGCATGACAAAAGTCTGTTGCAACAAATCTGAAATTTTGACTGGAACTACCAATAACAAAACATGTACATAGTCATAATAATCACAGACTTGCACTGAGAAAAAAAAAAATGAAAAAAAAAATCCCTATTACTCCCAACCAAATTGTACATGAACTGCTCTCCAAAGCTTTCTATTGGGTGATTCAGGTGGGGTTGTTAATTCCCTTGACTTTTGCCCGGCATCGCTTAAGTCCCTTGGCTGCTTTTACTTCCGGTGCGTACTTTCTTCACACTGGAAGGTGGTGACAGTGAATTTGCGAATTTTACACTGCCAACTTTAAAGGCATTTTTTGAGGCCCATAGTCATAATGTGTCTGGAAATAAGCAATAACTTGTTGCTCGTGCTATAGGATGCCCCAAAACGCATTTTTCCTACGAACTCGCGATCTTCTGGTCAGCCAAAAAATGATGCAAAGACACTTTTTTCCACCCTCCATCCCCTTTCCACGGTAATTTTTGCAACTGCAACAGTATTGGCAGTTGTACTGCTTCGCAATTCTAGGTTCAACTTCTATATTATACACAGCGTGAAGCAACGCCTACTCAGAAATCGGCCTGGAAGTGCGCTGCGACCTCTCGCAACTTCTTGCGCGAAAGATTACAAAGCGCATTCACTCTAGCAAACCAGCTTCGCTGAATCACCCAATACCACTCAAAACTGTGCAGAAATTAAACAGTTGTGTCATTCAGCCTATGCATTAAAATTAACAAATGAAATAATTACCAAGGAGAGGGTCACAAGTTTTTTAGGGAGCAACAACCGAACAACATTAAAATGTGATGTGCCTTCAGCTCATCATTTCTTTGGTTTGGTAACTGGCAGCATGAATGCAATAAAAGCTTTTGAACAAAGCCTCACAAACTGTGACAAAGACGCAATCAGCTACTGTTTGCAACATATTACACTTAAGTGTCTCATTCACTCCTTTTAACAAGAAATATATAGTGAAGCCAACAAACGGTTTTGTTTTGTTTTTGTGTTTGAAAGGATATCTTGGGTACATAACTGGAGAACCACCCCTATATAAATGCTTAAATAAAGTTAATCAAGTGTTTGAGCATGCACTTTGGGCTGTTTAGTTATTCAAAGTAATCATACAAACAGGAAAAGGTTAAAACAAAATTAAAGGATAGAGAGAAAGAAAAAAAAGAAGCTTGGCTCCAAACTATGAATCTGGAAAGGATTCAAATAAATATGCGAATACTGCCTGTCACTTCAGTGTCAACCTAAAAGGAGGCAAAAAAGGGGATCTTTACAAATTGCAAGTTTCCCATTTCACCACAAGATGCATATAAATTTAATGTACAACAGACCATAGAGACCATTTCTAGACAACTCACTCCCCCCAGTGTTTCAGTAAGCAACAACAGAGAGACATAGAGACAGATAAAGGCAGACAGACAGAGAGAAAGAGAGACTGCAAGAGAGAGAGAGAGAGAGAGAGAGAGAGAGGAGAGAGAGATAGAGAGGAAAAAGAAACTTCAAGAAAACACAACAAAATACAGCAAAGTCCAGAGAAAAAACAAAAACAAAAACACAACATAATAGTAAACAATTTTTGTTTTCAATCCACAGAGCTCCATTTCACTATATGTACTGGCAGTTTTTCACACTAACCAAGCCCTACACAATGACTTTGATCAATTACAAAAGGCACCCAACAAAGAAGCCCAATGAAAGCAGCACAGGAAGCTACCTGGTCGTAGGAAGGAGGGAGATGATCGGCCGCTGGGGAGGGCTCCGTGCCCTCAGGGGCGCCCTGGCCAGAACGATACCGCTCGAAACGTTCGTATCGCAGAAACACGTTGTTCAAGTCATCGTTCACCCTCAGTAGCTCATCTGGAGATGAACAGCAAGCACGGCATTAAACAAAGACTTCCAACCCAGACTTTATCATGATGTTCAACCTATCAAGTATTAATTAGTACACTGGGTAGGATGTCTGGATCTCAGCTGGCTTTTCTTCTCCCCTCTCTTGATGAGCGCCTTCTCATGGCATTATAAAGTGCATGGCACGGAGATTTTCTGAAGAGAATCAGCAGGTCAGAAGGTCAGTACTGCCATCTTCAGCCCTCAGCTGGCTTTTCTCAGTTAACAATATCCCATGATTTTTTTTTTCAACTTACATTTTTTAAAAAGGATACCCGTTACAAAAAAACATGTCCCAATGCCCTGATTGTCACAAAGTTTGACAGCTGCTCAGAAATCCCAGCAAACAATCAAAGCTGTTTATTTCCAACACAGATTTTATTCCACGGCATCCACAATCAGCTACCGGGCATTGCTCTGAAGGCTGGATGTGCCTGGCTGTAGGCACCACCAGTATCCAGTGAATTTCAGTCACCTTTAAGTGGCAAAGTTAACTTCAGTCACCTCCATTTCAGTGGTGAGGTCAACCAGTCACCATCAGTGGTGGAGCTGACTTGAATTACCTTCATCATGGCTGCAGTGGTGAAGTCACCTTAATTTCCATGATGAAAGTCAACCAGGCACCTTCAAAAGTGAAGATGGCTTCAATCACCTTCAGAGGTGAAGCTGACTTCACCTTCAGTGGTGAAGTCAACTGAAGTCACCTGAATTTCCATGATGGAAGTCAACCAGGCACCTTCAGCAGTGAAGATGGCTTCAATCACCTTCAGAGGTGAAGCTGACTTCACTGTTTAGTGTTGGAGGTAAAGTCAACTCGGTCATTTTCAGTGCTCAACTTTGTCAGCTTCATTCATGAAGACTCATGTTAAGTACCTCTTTCAGTGCCAGCAGCATACTCATAATCCTGCTTCACAGCCTGCTCTGTTCAACAGTCACATGCAAGCTTGTGCATTTCCGAAAGTAGTACTGTACACGCAACTCATTTTTGTGTGTCAAATCCCAGATCATCTGTTTAAAAAATGTGAAGTATAACTCATCTTCCCATGAAGTACATGAGAGGTCAGCGGATGCATGCATATGATTATTTCAAGCGTAGCTGGGCAAAGACAGAAATAAACTAACGGGAACAAAAACCAAAGGGAACAATAATGAGCACTCACTTGTCACTTCCTCATTGGCCACTTCCCCCAGCAGTTCCATAATTCTCTGCTGCATCTGTCGGCACGTTCTGTTCAGTTCCTGTGCAATGACACATGGGATGGCAAAGATCATTTAAATGCACTGGTTGCATGCAAACTTATGCACACTACCACTGAAGGATGAACTTGAAAAAACACCCATCAACTCTAAATACGCATACCGCTGATGGATGAACTTTAAAAAAAAAAAGCCTATCAAATCTAAATGAAGAAAGTACAACCAGATCTGCAATTCATTCTTGTAAGCCCACATTCCATCTGCAAAAAAGACAACAACAAACAAACAAACAAAGAAAAGAAAAAGAAAAAAAAAGAAGGGAAAAGCCTTGTACATAAAAACAACAACAGATTTTTCTTTCCCACACAAACACCCCCCCAGCCATTTGGATAACAAACAACATGCTGATGACAAGGATGACGATGGCAACAACCACAACAACACGCTTCGCTCCACCCACCTGCAGCAGCTCCAGATCAGACTCCTCCACGTTGGAGGGGGACAGCTCTGTCAGCATTTCGCTCATGACCCGCACGTTGCCTGACACCACCTCCAGCTCCCGGCTCAGCTTGGTGTGCTGCTCCTCGTTCAAGGTGACCGGCTCACTGGGGATGACCGGCATCTGGCCGCCCGGCACTGGCATCGAGCCCCCGGGCACGGGACCGATGGGCATGGGGCCTCCAGCTATTGGAGCCCCTTGGGGTCGCATCATCCCCGCAGGCGGCTGCTGGGATGGGGGAGGGGGAGGGGCAGACTGACGGAGAGAGAGAAAGAAAAAAAATTACCATTAGCATGACAGACAATGAAAGGTTTGTTGTGAAAGAGAGTGCATCAGTGATGGTATCAGTGGTGAAGTGAGACTTAGAAGAACCAGCATATTTAGATTTATGCCTAGGTGGCGAGTTCTTGGACCTTAACATCCTCAGGATGGTATGCCTAGGTAGTCTTTTCCAGGTGACGGTCATTCTATGAAATAGGTTTGAATTAAATAACTGCCATTCAAAGAATGAATGAAAAAATATCAAATACAAATACATGAACATTCTTAAAGCAAAGATAAAAATAAAATGATCAAACTGAATCTTCTGATGTAAAAACAACAACAAAATGGTAACAAAACAAATGAAATCAAGAAAGACTGGTAGACTACAATATAAATTTACAGTTATGGAAGAACAAGGATCATCCAATTGCAGTAAAATGAAATCAGAAATCATGAAGTACAAATCTGTCCCCCCCTCCCCCAGTTACATTCCCTGCACATGTATGCACACGGAATACCATGTTATATATTATTTTAAAAGTTTTGATTACAACTTGCTGGTTTTGTAATGCGTGCTGTGTTTACCATAGTCAGTAAGATACTGCGCTATAGAAATGACCACTATTAGTATTATCATAAATGACAGAAGGAGGAAAAGAGACCTGACAGCACCAAGCAAAGCACCTATGAATACAATTACTCTATTTGTACTGTGACAGTTTTCTCACTTTTATTCCACAGACTAGATTTTCCTCAAATCCACTGAGTTGAATGAACACTTTGGAAAGAAGTGGAAAAGGGATGAAAAAATGTTCATTTGGCTGTGCACATCCGAAAGAACGAAAAGCCTAAGTCTTGATTGTAGTCTGGGGGGTATTTGCCTCGCATTGTGTTGCTTGACTATATAAATGTTGCTAGGGTGTAGCTTTCTAACAAAGGAACATTTCTTCCTGATGCCTCCCCCTTTGTTCCCCCCTAAAACCCTGATGCAACCGGAACAAAATGTTACACCAACAAAATCCCAGACTGGTGCAGTTAATTAGGCCAGAGACCATACTTCAGCAAATGGAGCGTGCAGGTAATTTTTAATCAAATTACTTTGCTCTTCTCCCTCCTTGTGCACTTCACAGACTCCGCATACACACTGCAAAAGTTTACAAAATGTGGCTTTCAAAATAAATGTTAACTGCATTCACGCTACTAACTGTGGGGATAGTTTGCCAGTACAATGACCCCCCCCCCCCCCCCCCCATTACTCTGTTAGTGTTAGTGATGGTATTGATGGTGAAAGTTTAGTTTTCAAGTTAAATACCTTTGGTTTGTGGGAGGTTTTGGGGGGAGGGGGTTGGGGGGGGGGGGGGGGGATATACACAGAAAAACAAATCCCACCAATCCACCATTGTTGAGGCAAGTTTCAGAATGACCCTTCAAAAACAAGCACTTGGCAACAAATGCACAACACATAAACATTACCAGCAGATCACTCAGGAACATCAAACATAGCCTTTTTGTGAGTTTTTAATGCAGCGTCACAATGTTCTACTGTACTGAAGGCAGACATACCATCACTCACACTTCATAGAGAGAGAGAGACAGACAAACAGAGAGATAATGTGAGAGAGAAATTTAAGAGTGACTGAGAAACAACATCTGAAGCTTTAAAAAAATAAAAAAATAAAGTTTTTTACAGCTGTCCTAGTTTGACACTTAACATTTTACTGCTGAGAATGAAACCAAGACAAAACTGAGAGGAAAAACACACAACCAATTTCTTTCCAGCACAGACTGCACAGACTCTCTTTCACAGCATAATGAAAAGTACAACAGCCACGTCATTAAACCTCTCGGGTTTCTCCTGCCTGCTGCTGCTGCAGCTGGGTACTGGTAGCCTGGAAGTCACAGTGAAAACATCTTTGCAGCGCTTGCACAACTGATCAGCCTAAACACACCACTGCTACTGTTAACTACCCAGACACGTCGTAAATTATTGATTATTCCCCTCAAGTGATGGTTGTGTTGTCTGTCAAGAGCCAATCTGCATCACTACCACTCACTTGCTTCCCACCTGTCTCCTCCAGCAAAACACCTTCCTGTGTGGCTTACCAGCTGCATGTGTTCTATCAGCCTATAACACCATGAAACCAGCTTAGCGATCAGTCAAAAGCATGGCTCAACACCCCCCTCCCCATCTTAAAGTTGCTAAGTATTCACCTGCTGCAGGCTAAAATGCTCCAGGGCAGTACACTTTTGTCATACCTCTGTGTATGAATCATTAGGGTCAACTGAGCAGTGCAGTGTTCATGAATTTAAAGGGTATTCATGAAGAAGAGGAGCAATACGTGGAAACTTGCAGGAGCAGAATGAATGTTTAACATAATGTAAAAGTAACAACAATGGCACTTGCTGTGCAGTGTTCAGAGAGTTATGTTCACAGTACTGACCCTGGCTGGTGTGTGAATGGGGACCATGTTGTCAAGGTCGGTCATTGGAAACTCGATGCCTTTGGACTTCAGCTCCTGGTAAATCTTCTCCACTTCTTTCAGTTCTGGCACACCACGAAATGCATCTGCCCATGTCTGGAAGGGAACAATAAGTTCTGTGCTACTACTAAAATCATCAGAAAGATAAAAACGGACGAATGATCCTTAGGTTAAGTGTTTATCTAGGGGCTTCAATGTGCCAGTCAAGCAAACATCAACCTGTGTCAGACTTGACTGAGATATGTAATGGATTTTAATTTTAATTTTAAGAAGTTAAAGTTGCATACATAATACTGAAGCTGTATCCCCTTAATCTGAAAATTACTGCAATTATGATCATCTTTTCCCTCAAGCTTTTCAGTATATGGCACGCTGACTGTTTGAGTACATTTAACATATCACTGAATCTCCCAAGGCAATAACGATCCTTATTCTGTTTGATAATTTCTTACTTTTTTCTTCTTTTTTAAATAGAAAAATGGGCAGCGGTGAAACTTCTAACAGAATATATGTGCTTTCCCAATGCTAAGACAATACCTTGAACAGGACTGAAAATGACATACTGTACCAGCAAAGTGCAAGTAACATACCTGGATCATCTGCAAGACTTTTTCCTGGACAGCTTGTGGTGGGTCATACTTGGGACCAATGACCTTGACCAATTCTTGCAGGAAGTCTTTGCTGGCCACACAGTTATGGAACCTACGACCACAGTTCTTGACACAGGTCTCCAAACACTGCAAACAGTGAGATCTAGATCAAGAACTGCTTCCTAAGATCCAAACATGTAAAAGGTTCAAAAGAACACTTAAGAACACAAACTGCAAATTTCTGGGGTAGTCCCCTTTGTCAAGCTACAAAATGACACTTAAACAACAGTTAAATGGTTAAAAATGATGAAAAATGAGATAAGAAGCAAAATAACTTATCTTTTTTGGTGGAGCTATGTTGTTTTCACATTCACATTCACATAGCTCAACCAAAAAAGATAAGTTATTTCGCTTCGCATTTCATTTTTCATCGTTTTTAACCATTTAACTGTTTAAGTGTTGTTTTGCAGCTTGACAAAGGGGATTACCCCAAACATTTGCGGACTGTGTTCTTAAGTGTTCTTTTGAACCTTTTATATGTTTGGATCTTGTTTTAGAACACTAGCAGTCACTCTTGTTTCAGATCTTTTTTGTTCCATAAGAGTTCAACTTGCATCAAAAATTGCACGAGCATATTTGTGTTTGCAGTCACTGTGGTAATTTTCATAGTTCAGTATATGATGCTGCAATGCCAGAGTTTCAAACTGTAACAGCCGGATCTTTGCCAAGCATGTAGGCAGATATAGCTACGTCAAGAATATCCACAAAAGTGGTCATCCATAAAGTTAATGATAATTTTTCATTAGTGCCTGGTTCTAATTGATAAAACAATTAAATGCATTATACTCCACACTTTTTTCAAATTGCTTAACTTTTTGGCTTGAGTACACTCTGATTTCTGTATAAAAGTCTATCAAATCAACACGCAACTCAAAAGATGACTTACTGTCAGAGTGTACATTATGGCTGTAAAGTTTTTGCCAAGGTTCTGTGACAGTCGTTTCTTAAAAGCTCTGCTGGCATCTTTGGGGCTGCAACAAAGAAGCAGGAGAAAATGTGATGCATTCAAGCATCCCTCTCAAGCATCACACACTCCTTCTCCCACCATGATTACAAATGCAAGTTTCCAAGCCATGATACACACAAATTTAAAGTAATAAACTGACAAAACAACTCTGCTACAACAACAATCAACTCACCCTTCATCTGTCTCATTGATCAGATCGCAGACTTCCATAAACAGTCCCCAGTTCTCTGTCGCCTGAGACCCATCAGTGGCACGCTCTGAAAAGCAAGACAGACAAAACTGTCACATCAACTGATTAAGTATAACCACTACAGTGGGCCCCTAACCAGGACTAAGCCCTCTTACCACTCCGCCCTGCCCAGGGATGGCCAAATGGCTAGACAACTTGCAAGGGATATATATATATATATATATATATATATATATATATATATATATATATATATATATATATATATATAAGTGAAAAAATAAGTTGGGCTAGTAAACATTTGGAAGTGTCAGCCCAGCAGGTGGGTAAAGCTTTTGTTCTTGACAAGAGTGAGGACACCTTTGTGTCCGGTGGGTCTGTCACACCTGGGGGTTTCACGCACATGGATGAAGAACTGATGGTTCTCACACAGGTCTGTCTCCTGGATGCATATAAAATCTATTCTCCTAGATGCATATAATATCTATGATAGTTCTCACACAGGTCTGTCTCCTAGATGCATATAAAATCTATTCTCCTAGATGCATATAATATCTATTCTCCTAGATGCATACAATATCTATGATAGTTCTCACACAGGTCTGTCTCCTAGATGCATATAATATCTATTCTCCTAGATGCATACAATATCTATGATAGTTCTCACACAGGTCTGTCTCCTAGATGCATATAAAATCTATTCTCCTAGATGCATATAATATCTATTCTCCTAGATGCATACAATATCTATGATAGTTCTCACACAGGCCTGTCTCCTAGATGCATATAAAATATATTCTCCTAGATGCATACAATATCTATGATAGTTCTCACACAGGTCTGTCTCCTAGATGCATATAAAATCTATTCTCCTAGATGCATATAATATCTATTCTCCTAGATGCATACAATATCTATGATAGTTCTCACACAGGTCTGTCTCCTAGATGCATATAAAATCTATTCTCCTAGATGCATACAATATCTATGATAGTTCTCACACAGGTCTGTCTCCTAGATGCATATAAAATCTATTCTCCTAGATGCATACAATATCTATGATAGTTCTCACACAGGTCTGTCTCCTAGATGCATATAAAATCTATTCTCCTAGATGCATATAATATCTATTCTCCTAGACGCATACAATATCTATGATAGTTCTCACACAGGTCTGTCTCCTAGATGCATATAAAATCTATTCTCCTAGATGCATATAATATCTATTCTCCTAGATGCATACAATATCTATGATAGTTCTCACACAGGTCTGTCTCCTAGATGCATATAAAATCTATTCTCCTAGATGCATATAATATCTATTCTCCTAGATGCATACAATATCTATGATAGTTCTCACACAGGTCTGTCTCCTAAATGCACATAAAATCTATTCTCCTAGATGCACATAATAATTATCTATTCTCCTAGATGCATATAATCTCTATGACAGTTCTCCCACAGGTGTGTCTCCTAGATGCATATAATATATATCTGAATTAACCAGTGTGTTAAGCTTCATCCCTTTGTTACTTTTAGTCTGGGAGTATTTGGACACAGACCTGTTTCTCAAGGGGAAATCTTGACCCCAGTTTGTGATTTGTTGGTGATATGCTGCCTCTGATTGGCCGAAGTGGCTTGTCACTCAAGCTTGCCAAAACCCATCAATTTTGAAACTCCATACTGCCTGAAAGTGTTTTTTCCACTACCTCCACAATTTCCTCAGGTGTCTAGAAATTGCTACAGCTGACATGGAATGCACTGGCAGTCTGTTTCCTTTTGCCTTTGTGACTGCAAGTGCAATGTTCCTTACAAGTCAAAGTCTATGAGCTGTAAAACTGAGATATGACAACATGATGATACATTTTTTCTTACTAACAGAGTTATCAGCAAAAAGAACAGCTTGCCATCCAATACTGTAATAGCAGAAACATTAAAACTCTTTTTCAGAACCTTCAAGACAAACACTGAAAACTCAAGATTACTTTGCACAAAAGCAACTGACAAAAACAAGCCAGGACAATAACAAACAACATGCTGCATTAGTGTTATGAACAATGCTAGTAACAATATACATCAAAATTACAAAGGTTAAGAAGCCTATACCTGCGTAAGCCATAAAATTGGTGTGATACCAAAATTTCATTTCAGTGTACATATACCCCCAACCCCCCCCCCCCCCCAACACACACACATGTCCATAAACAGGTAACATCAGTCCTATCATTCAGCACAGAGTTTAGGCAGTTCACTGGCCCTGTCTGTGATGAGTCACAGTGTAAAGAGTTCATGTAACTTAAGAAGTAACAACCATGCACCAGGTTTAAATTTGGACAGGTAAGAACAAGCCAAGCAAATACAACTGGCAGGTCTACATTTCCAGTGCTCCTGTGAGCGTGACAATGTTTTGACAGTCATGGTATGAACAGTCTGGCAAATCTTAACAGAGGTTACCACCATATGAACTGTGAAAAAAGAAAAGAAAAGAAAAAGTGTCTGGTCAAAATCTAAAAGATCTAGATCATGCAAATAATATGTGCCTGTGTGCACGTGTATGGCATGTGTGTATACTTTGTGTACATGAACACTGCTCTTGCATGTAGATTATATTGATGTGTGTGTATACACTGCATTCTATAATGTCACTTTATAGTTTATAGCACCCTGCATCTACATAATGAATGCAGCCTTCTTCTTGAGCTCTTCTTTCTGAATAAGTTTGTAAGAAAAAGCCACAGTTAAACATTTCATTATACACACATCAGAAAAATCAATTATCTTCCTTAAAGCTGTATACATGCCAATGGCAGAAACACACACACACTTATACACACTGATCCAGGAAGAAATAAAAAATAAAAAGGAACTTCTTCCATGTTGGCTGTGCTTTGTGTTGACCATATAAATTATTATAACTGACTGATTGAGATCAAAAACCTGTTTTATGGTTTATGTTAATTGTTCTCCAATATTTTGTGTCACTGTGGCATCAAATGTTTAAAACTGAAACTTGCATCCTCTGCGAGTGCTAATAAATGTAAACATGTATTATGTTCATTAACTATGCAGACTATTAATATTATAATATTGTAATATTATGTTTGTTCTGGCATGCTTGTGTGTATGTCATTGTGTGGGTGTGTGCACGCACGTGCGCATTTTTGCACAGGTACATGCACAAAGTCTCTGTGTGTGTGCACGTGCACATGTTTATGTGCATGCACAAAGTGTGTGTGTGAGTGTGTGTGTAGGTGCACGTGTTTATGTGTGTGTGCATGCACAAAGTGTGTGTGTGTGTGTGTGTGTGTGTGTGTGTGTGTGTGTGTGTGTGAGGGTGTATACAAAATGAAGGAGGGGAGCGAGAGGTTTTGAAGTGTTTCAGGACTGAGTGTACCCTACAAAATGTGTCCACTACAGAATAAGTCTATAAAAAATATATAAAATAAAATAAAAAGAAGAAGACAAAATCAAAAAAACACACCAGACTTTAAGTTCAAGAACAGTACAAAACTATCTGTAATGGAACAGAATTGGGTTTTCTGTAACCATAAAATTATATAGTCTAGCAACTCAAACTGTAATTCAACACTAACAGTGTAACATCCAGGAAACAGAAGCTTTAAAAAAATATACTGACCTCTGAACATGTGACTCATGAGTCATACTCAAACTTGACATGTATAATATTAATAAGCAGTGTACTTCTGGTACTACTGTACTAGTTTATTAATTCAGATTATAAAATGGTAGATTTGGCTAAAAACTGCAAGAAAATACTGTGTAAACATACTACTACTAACATTATTAAAGCATTTTTTCCTTGATTGTGGTTTGTACCATACTACCAATGTCACTGTCCAGAGCAATAACAATAATATTAATATTTTTATTGTGCCTAACCTTATAAAATAACAAACATATATTTTTTTTATTTTATCAGATTAAGACCTTAAATGCATACCATTTTACAAATGCACATTGTAAATTGTAACGTAACTAAAAAACATAATGATTTATACAAAAATCAATCATTATAAAAACAAAATATTACATATTACAATATTACATTACAAATTATACAACAATATGATCACAATAATAATGTGAATAATATCCTAATAACAAACTTTGTTGCTTTATGTGGTTATCCAATTTTTATCCAATAACTGAGAGAAGAAAATATCAGAAAGACGTTACAGGAGGAGGGTCTGCTGATTCCAGAGAACAGGCAGGTTTGGGAGAAGATCTAAAAGACTGGCAGTGTGAGCATGTCTCATTGTCTGACAATATTCTGTGGCTGTTGCAATCAGGTCAACAGGCCTTGATAAACAGTGAGAAGGGTCATTGACCAGCAGAAACGGTACAAGAGGATGGGATTTTACTGAGAATACATATTATGCAGATCAAAAGAACAATACAAATAAATGTCAAGATAATACGCATCAGAAGAACAATACAAATAAATGTCAAGACAGTGTGTAGACTTTAAAAAGTTCAATAAATCAATAATGACAAGATTCAAACAATTAAAATTTGAAAACAATCCTTTTTATTCAACTGGTAGTCAGTGTGGGATTTGTATGACTGCAGCAACACAGCAACAAAAACAAACATATTTAGGAGTTGGAAACACTTTTTAGAACTTGCTTATAGAAAATACAGACTTTAAAAATAATAAAAATCCTGCACTTATGTAGTTGAAATTCAGCCTCTTGTGCCTATGGCAGAGTTCTGTGCAAGCCTGATGGATACCAGCACTACATTTGGTATTCTCAAGATTGGGACCCTCCATAGCAATCAACATTTCTCACCGGTGCCTGGTTAGATCTTGGCCTTTCCCTGGTACTTGCTGATTCCTGGCAGCCTATTCAGGCTATTGTCAACTGGCTTAGTGGGAAGAACTGGTCTGGAACTATCATCATGACTACGCAACAAAAAAAACAAGTCAGTGTTTTCTGCGGAGTCTGCAAAATGTGGTCGGTCCCGCATGCATATCAACAGCAGGAAACTAGTAGTGTGGCCAGAAACTGACTTAGGCAATGAACTACCATTGACCTTGTTTGATGTTACCCACCCTGGCCTGGCTGAACTGTTCAAGTTGGCATGTTTTGACAACTGACTTTGCATCCCAACATCAGAGAGACCAATAGACTGCGTGAGAGAGATACTGCTTAAACCCTTTAATTAAAATGCACTCTGTCATACAGATCTGGACTTCTTTGCACATAGTAAGACTAAGACTAAGAGGGGTTTATTTTGTGTCAGTGTTTTTCTGCATGTTTGCAACCCCTGCAGATTATTATACTTTGTACACAAACATAAACAATGGGGAAAATTTATAACAGACAGTGTAGCAACACTTTTCTGGAACCATCACTGGCTGATGTGCCTTGCAATTGCAAGAAGATAATTTGGACAGCAAAAAGTGACAATGTTATTCATTACACTTTACAGTAATCCAAACTAGAAAATGTAAATGCAGAATCAAGGGCAGGGTTCAGGAGGTATCTTCAGACAGGCACTGGTACTGGTGTGAGCAAGTGCTCTTTGTACGTTTTTACAATAATCCCGCCCCGGTTATCTGATCCATGCTATTTCATTACTGTACTGTTAGTAACCCGGGAACCGGAGCAGATGACGCTTTTGTTTTGAAGCGCTGTGTGTTGCATAACACCACATGGCCTTCACACAGCTGACCGGCGATAGCCGCTGGTGTGTGCCATTTTCAAATCTGTTTATTCCCTTAATATTTTGACCGCTTGTTTGTTTACCTACTCTTTGTTCACCTAGTCCTTTTTATGCACTAAGTCATGTGGAATATAATTTGGCATCTTAGAATGTTTATTTAGATCTTATTTAGACGCAGGATCGAGCTTAATCAGTTGCCGATTCCTCTCTAGGTCCATTCTTTTATAGCCGTTGTCTGCATGGCGCATTTTCTGCGTAGTACTGGTGAATAGTAGTGAATCGTTGTTTTGACTTTAATTGAAGTAATTCTGTGTCGATCAATGCTTTGTCGTATAGTATTTTGCTTAGCTGACTTCATGTTTAGTGTTTATTTTGGGTTGAAATTAACTTATTAAGTATTGTGTACTGTAGAAGCTAAGTTATATTCAAAGACTACTTGGTATCACTATCAGCGCTGTTGCGACTAAGATAACGCGCCCCAGGCGAAAGTTCGCACCGATTGTTTTAGTACTAGTCTTTGAGTGTGTCTTGCTTCTCTTACAGAGCGTTGTATTGTAATTGTTATGTACCATTTTAACCGTGGGAGCGTGCACTTTATTCTGATGTAAGTTTTATTGACAGTTATATTTTGTACATTGTGTTAGTTGTGATTTAGTTGTACGAATCTGCTTATAGACAGGTGCAAGCCACGCTTCCCACTCTTGTTGCAAATTAAATAAGTCATGTGTGTACATTTTGTTTATACGGTTTAAAAGGTTGTAACTGTAGCTTTTATTTGATGTATTTCATGTTTTAATTAGTTTAGTTATTGTTGAGGAAACTGTATTTGTGCAGGCCAAGGAAACACAATTGTCAGCCATTTTGTGGTCCAGAGGGCTGATTTCATTGTAGCGATAGCGTGTGTTCTTTGCGGCCCGCGCAGTTCTCTTATCTATGCGTGCGCGTGAGGATTTTGAGTGTGCTGAGAAAGTTGTCTGCTGCTGTAGAATAAAGCCTGTTTGCCGTCGCTGCCTGCTGTGGTCTCCATTTTGACTGACTCCGCTGCCTGTGTCCTGTCCTTCTACCACTCCACTCCATTACACTGGTATAGTGATGAAAGCTTATTTTGTGAAGTAGGAGGTATCTTCAGACAGGCACTGGTACTGGTATAGTGATGAAAGCTTATTTTGTGAAGTACATGCTATGAGTATGACTATGAGTTTGTTGTTCCTTCATTGTAGTTTGTACACTCAAAGACTATGTTCAGCAGCTATTTGAGGTTTAATATCACCGCAATCATAATCACCTGTGGGAAGAGGGCAGGTCTCCCACTCGTAAGTATTTATTTTTAAGGGGATCCATAGGAGTTACTGGGACTGCTTGCTACAAATATAACTGAACAAGTACAACTCTGACAGGGACCATGGGTAAAGTTTAAAGTGTTATGTCTGACATGAAACAGAAGTTGCACAAAAGTATATAACTACTGCACTGCACATATCTCTTGCCTCATCTATGATGTCAGTATTAAAAACAATTACCTGCCAACTCCCTAAACATGTTTTCACTACTTTAGCAGCACCCATCTGTCCATGATGCAACAGATTTTTTAGTACCATACTATATTACTAATAGTAATACATACAGCACCATACAGTAACCAAAGAAGAAAGCAAAATATGTCGCACTTTCAAATGCCAGATGATTACAAAATGTCTCTCTGTCTCTGAAACAAATTAGTTAGGGAAAAAGCCTTTATGTTTATCTTAATTATTATTACAAATTGCAAACTGGGAAATGGTAATAATTTAACACAAACAGCTAAGATTGATTCTATCATTAAATATACCGTGTCTTACATAACACAAAATGTAAGTTGCTTCCCATCATTATTTTGGTGCCAGTTTGAACAAAAAAGAAGGGACAATTCTATTCAATTTCAAGAAACACCATTTGCATTTGGTGATTTTTCTTTTCTTTTCCGGCTGAATAAATATTAAATACGACAACAAAAGAACCTACACTAAGTCACTTGGTTTACACAACCACAAACTGGGACAAATGACAGTACTGATGTGTCGTTTACACAGTGTACAATATTGTAAGAATGTGAAACAAGTTGATTTTTTGGTCAAAAATCTCAGCTTCACTCCAATCAGTCAACACAAAAACATTCAGTGATTCACCTACAGGTAGAGTAACACTAACAGACATCTTTGAAACCTGTACACGAGCAGAAAAAATCTAAAGCGCTGCTAAGATCCTCGGTTATCCAGCTTTCTGCTGATATGTATTGAAGGAGCAATGCTGAGGGGCGCGGCATTGAAAAACATAAACATCAAACGAACGTAAGAATCGAGGTCGTGGATGATCAGGTTCCAACTCCGAGAAGACTGGACGCAGCCGTGACACCACAGAAAAACAAGTCGAGCGCGACAGCAGTCACACCATTTATTAAAACTATAAACGAATGGAATCAGATTTAAACTGTGTAAGTTGTGGCTTACCAATAAGCTGTCCCACTTGAGTTGTGAGAGGATTTCCGTGCCCAAACAGAGCGGCCATTTTCACAAATCTTGTTTTCCAGGTCAAATGACGTCATAGCCGATGAATAATTTTAGAATCATATAATTCGTAAAATATTTTTCTCCTGTCAAGTTTAATTCACAGTGACTTTTTACGTAGTATGTGAGCTATGAAATAATTTTGTTTTATTATTTAGGAAAAATAAAATCACCGGAACTGTCATATTCCATAGCAACGTTCCGCCATCTTGGAAGCTAAGCTGTTTCCGTCTGCTACTGATGTGATTGTAAACAACTGCAGATTGATCGAAAGATCAAAGCAGAAGTTGAGGCAAGAGAAGTACTTACATTGAATCTTTACTTTGTAATAACGAAAAAACAATCGTTTGTGATAGTTGATAGTTTTCCGAAGAAACAGATTAATCAATCAGGCCACTGTGTCGACCGGTACCAATTTTGCTTTATTTTTCGGACTGTACGAACAAAAGCGCTTTCGGAGTGATTATATTCTTGTGAAATTTCCACAAATAATTGTTTATATAAATTCTGGTGAGCCCTTTTGTGTACTTTTAATATATGCATACGTAATTTATAGCGAGCAGTAACGAGCAAACACACAAATACTCACATGTAAGCCAAGGGTTATGGTGTTGCAGGTCGGCGACCACGAGAACTAAAAACCAGCAAGATGAGTCGCCTTTACGACACCGTGGAACCGTCTGTTATAGACGAGGAAATGTTGATGCGAGCAGTTGAAGAACAGGGTCCAAAGGAGGAGGCTGGCAAAATTGCGAAGATGGAAGGCATTGACTTTGCGGATGTCACATCCCTGCGATTGGACTTTAAAAGTAAGATTCACTATTCTCTTTTTCAAAGACAAAACATAGAAATCTCCACTGGAAGCAGTGTGTGTTTGTGTGTGTGTGTGTGTGTGTGTGTGTGTGTGTGTGTGTGTGTGTGTGTGTGTGTGTGTGTGTGTGTGTGTGCATGAGTGTGCATTGTGTGTGTGTGTGTGTGTGTGTGTGTGTGTGTGTGTGTGTGTGTGTGTGTGTGTGTGTGTGTGTGTGTGTGCATGCATGCATGTACGTGTGTGTAAAGTGATAAAAAAGACATTGAATGAAGTGTTACAGTGTATCTGTTTAGTTAATTATTATGGTTTCGATGTTCTATTAATTCTGTACACCTTTGTCAACCCACTTGTCTTCCATTATGTCATTCAGGCTAACATTAGGTGTTGGCGCTTTGTTAATATTCTGTTACACTTAGGCTTGTATTTTGTAAATTTATTTAACAGGGTCATCACTGTGATATAATCTTCAATGCCATAAAGTCACTTCACAGAAAAAGAAGAAGATAACCAGCCAACATACAGCCAATAAGCTGAAACAGTGGCTGGAGGAGTGAAATCAAAAATAAACTCTAATAAATGAAAAGCTTAGCACACTGTATCCTGTAAGTCTGTTAGTGTTACATGTTCATGCATGGATTTTTAGTGTTACATGTTCATGCATGGATTTGTACTTGTGTAATTTGTTGTATTTAACTGTGCCTACATTTCTTGAGGAAATGGCACTGTATGAACAAATTTTATCATTATCATTCAATTCTTTTCTGTTTGTTTAGGTATTGCTTGTTTCAAAAGAAAGTTTTGTATGCTGTTTGATGTAAATTTATATATATATATATATATAAAGTCAGATTCAGTGTGTACACAGGATGTCAGACAACATGGATTGAAATGTATTGCATCTGCGATGGTTTATTCAAATTTTCCTGCAGATATTCTCAAGATTGATGGTCTCTGGGAGTTTGTCAACTTGACAAAACTGCAGCTGGATAACAACATCATTGAAAAAGTGGAAGGCATTGACATGCTGGTGAATCTTGTTTGGCTGGGTAAGTTTATGTATATCATGTAAAACACTGAAATGTGCTTGCATTGAAATGTGGTTCCTGAAAATTAAATCTCTTAACAAACCAAACAAAAGGATGAAACTGAACTCATAAATATTATTATTGTTCTTAATGTGAAGACAGAGAACAACAAAATATGAGTGATTAGCAAATAAACAAAGTAACAGGTATGTTAGTATTTACATGAAAATTTACCTTCCTGTGCTGCATTGTTCAGTGGATTCAAATAAACCAGCATGCACTAGAAACATTTCACATGCCAATAACCAAACTGCCAGCCACATCCAAGGTCTCCCTCACCTTTCAGATTCTCACTCTCTCTCTCTGTCTCTCTCTCTTTCTCTCTCAGTATTTTCTCTTTACAGTGAGGCAGTGTGCCTAACAAACTTGAATTTATTTTTTATTATAGATTTGTCCTTCAATAACATTGAAGTGATTGAGGGTCTGGAAACACTGACCAAGTTGGAGGATCTGACTCTCTACAACAACCGCATCAGTCGCATTGAAAACATGGATGCCCTGGTCAACCTCCATGTCTTTTCCATTGGAAACAATGACCTCAAAGAACTGGAAAATGTAGGCTGATGTGGACATTTCAATTAAGCTTCTGCATGTATGCATGTGTGCTTGTATGCACATGTTCTGTTTGTATCTTGTGTTGCAGTATGTGTTGTGGTATGTGTGTGCATGTGCACATGTGTATGTTACTATGTATGTTCGTTTGTGTTGTCTTTTGTGTGTATGGTTATATATGTTGGTGTGGGTATGCTGTGTTGTGATCTGGGTTTGTGTGTATGACTGTGTATCTATGTGTGCATCTGCGTATCTGTGTGTGTATGCTTGCATGCGTGTGTGCATGCGTGCATACGTGTGTGTGTGTACATATGTTATATTGACTATAAAGTAAGGAAAGGTGTTTCTCTGTCACAGATAACCTATTTACGAAGGTTCAAAAAGCTCAAAACGCTGAATCTGAGCAACAACCCTTTCTGTGAATTTGACAACTACAAACAGTACGTAGCAGCTTTCCTGCCTCATCTGGAGTTCCTGGACTATCGCCTCCTGGATGACCAGACAGTGAGTATACAACTGCCAGCTGAAACATTACCATGCCTGCCTTCATTATCCTTGCATTAATTTTTTTTTGCAGTCCCACATCTTTGCTGTACCAAAGTATTAGCCTGGTGTATGCTTGCTGGACCAAGCCAAGCAGCATCACCCTGCAGATAAATGGCCGCTGTCACAACACCTTTTATCCCTCCTTTTCTTCTCCTTTTTTTTTTTTAAGAAAGAGGGTCAGGGTACAGAGCAGAAAGAGGGAGCATCTTCTTCAAGTTGTTACCTTATTTTTCTACAAGTCTTTTTGTGTTTCTTTTGTTGTTCAAATTGTTGTTGTTGTTTTTTGAGGGGGAGTATTCTGCATCTGCTAAACAACAATGCGTGGTGATTCATCGGTTGTCAGGATTCACTGACAACTGATTAAAAAAAGAAAGAATTATTAATGGGTCAGTGTACAAGGAATTTGCCTTGTCACTTTAAACTCTCTGACATGCACACACAACCATAATGAAAGAGTAGTCAGTATTTCTTGCTGTGTGGAGTAATTTTAAGTAAACTGTTTAAAAGACAATTCTTGAAACAGTTGGTTCTGAAGGATTCATTTGTCTTGTCCTTTGTTGATGTTTGTTTTGTATGTTTCTGGGGTCTTTTTTCCCTTCAGTTTCCTGGAAGCTACAAGTTTTGAAAGCAACAACCCACTCTCCATGTCAATGCAGTGGGACCGCTCTGTTCCAGACCACAAAGATTTTTTGTTAATGGTCTTAAGAGAGGAATGGTCCTAGGTGAGGGGTTACGAGGGGCAAGGTTTCGGGAAGAAGAAGAAAAAAAGGTCTTAAGAGAGGAGTTGTCCTTGGTGAGGGGTCAATCACATACAAATAAAAAAGGTATTTAACTTTTACAAGGAGTTGTCCTGTGTGAGGGTTCCTTCACATGTCAATATGAGGGGAAACTTTTCAGAAAAAGGGGGGATCTTAAGAGAGGAGTGGTCCTATGTGAGGGGTGCTTTCAAATGAAAATACGAGGGGAAGGGTTTCCAAAACAAACAAAAAAGGTCTTAACAGAGAAATGGTCCTAGGTGAGGGTTTCATTCACATAGAAACAATGGGGGAAAGGTTTCAAAAAGAAAAGAAAAAACAGGTCGTACGAGAGGAGCGCCGAGTGGTCCTTAATAAATGGTTCATTCACGTAAAAATATGAAGGGGGAGGTTTCAAAAGAAAAGAAAAAAAAGTGATCTTAAGAGCAGGGTGGTTTCTCATCAGTGGGGTATGTGATCAGAAGTTCCACCGCTCAAGACACTGGCAGCTGGTTTGGGTTCACAGACAGACAGAACAAGAACAACGATGACCCTGAGTCATTGATTTCTGTTGGCAGAAAGCAGCAGCCTATGAGCGGCACATGATTCAGATTGAAGAGATGCTGGACAATGAGAAGAAAGCGCAGACCAGAGAAGAGGAGGCGGAAAGGCAGGCAAAGGAGCTTGAGTTACACAAGGTTGGTGCCAGATTGTGTTTTAAAGGGGATCTGAAGAAGATTCATAGGCCCTATTAATGGAAGGCAATATAAACTTCACACACATGATTGCAAGTATGCACGCACGCACACACGCACGCATGCACACACACACACATACACACACGCACACACACACACACACACACACACACACACACACACACACACACACACACACACACACACACACACACACACACACACACACACAGCAGTTTTTCACTCTATTTCTCATCTTGTTTGTTAAGAATCAATGTTTAAAAGTTGTGAGAATTAATGTTTAAAAGTTGCGAAAACACAAAAGTTTGCCATTTCATGCTTAGAAAGCCCTGTAACAGTGATGTCATAAATAAGGCTGGCTTGTGTGGCAAAAGTATTAACTATGTCACACACCAGCCATTTTCCATTCTCCATTGGTAAAGAGTAGAAAGGCATGGCTGTGCGCTGATAAGCTCAGATTTGAAGCCCAAATATACTTCTTTTGTATAGATATTGATTGAACAACAAATGAAATGTGCAGATAAAAATATCTGCACTTGTTCTACATTTTTAGGCCAGCTCGTATCTTTAGATTAATTCTGCTGTAAGTGGCAAGGCTGAAACATGCATTAGCAATGTTGATCATTTCTAGGATGTGTGTTAGGTGTAGATGGACACAGAAGTAATCTTTTTGTGAACATGTGAAATAACTGGTGTTGCTGATAAAGTAAAAACCTGTGTCAGTTCTAATCACACACATTTATCTAAGTAGAAGCTGAATTCCAAGTATGTGCAGTCATGACTGACTGTTAGTTTGATGCATATATATACTAATGTGTTTGAAATTTGAAATTTCAGAAAGCCTATGTGGAACACTTGAACGGGCCGGACCTGTTTGAAGCCATGTACTCAGAAGACGCAGAGGGACAGAAGCTGAAGGAGATGCCGGGTGTAGATGAACTTCTTGTTGTATATCCTTTACTTCAGAACTGCCTATGCTGACAGGTTATCTTTTATCAACAGGACTGTATGCTGATAGGTTATCTTTTATCAACAGGACTGTACAAACATGTCCTTTTCTTTTTCTAATAGGTTATCTTTTATCAACAGGACTGTATGCTGATAGGTTATCTTTAATCAACAGGACTGTACAAACATGTCCTCTTTTTTTTATGATCTAAGCTCCAACATGTAGATTCATTTTAGTTTGTATTTACCTTAAAATTCAGTACACAATAAGTTTAAAACAGTAAACACAAACCATTTGAAACTGTAGTGTACACACAAGCCTTACAGGTTACAGCTATGCTTTCTAAATGAAGAAGACATCTTCAAAAGGTACAAATAATGATGATTACTTTTTATAGGTTTTTGATAATGTTATAGAGGCTTCTGTATTTGTCTTATTGGCAGGGACTTTTGTACATGCACATTCTAATGCTGTATGTGATTAGCATCTTTGTGCTTGTTCACCACACTACTTGCTATGTAGATACCTTACAAGAAATATTGTGAGGGAAAAAAAACAGGTTCTCTTTTCTTGGGGGAAGAATGATCAATCCTGTTCTTTTGTCTGCCTTAACCGCTTTGCACATATAGTGAGAAGTTCACCGCCATTTGCCAGCAAATCTTCCAGTATGGTCTCCAGGAACATGAGAAACGAGAAGCAGAGGTGGCCATGTTCTGGGAATGTGTGGAGGAGGCCAAGTCAGAGAACAAGGAAATGGGCATGAAGTCTGTGGAAGAGTTCATGCTGGAAAAGAAGCGGGTGAGACATTAGCATGGGGGTGGGGAGAGGGGGGGCTTGGAAGTCACAAGATTTGTGGGCATGAAGGCTGTGGAAGACTTCATGCTGGAAAAGAAGCGGGTGAGACATTAGCATGGGGGTGGGGAGAAGGGGGGCTTGGAAGTCACAAGATTTGTGGGCATGAAGGCTGTGGAAGACTTCATGCTGGAAAAGAAGTGTGTGAGACATTAGCATGGGGGTGGGGAGAGGGGGGCTTGAGTCACAAGATTTGTGGGCATGAAGGCTGTGGAAGACTTCATGCTGGAAAAGAAGCGGGTGAGACATTAGCATGGGGGTGGGGAGAGGGGGGCTTGGAAGTCACAAGATTTGTGGGCATGAAGGCTGTGGAAGAGTTCATGCTGGAAAAGAAGTGTGTGAGACATTAGCATGGGGGTGGGGAGAGGGGGGGCTTGGAAGTCACAAGATTTGTGGGCATGAAGGCTGTGGAAGACTTCATGCTGGAAAAGAAGCGGGTGAGACATTAGCATGGGGGTGGGGAGAAGGGGGGCTTGGAAGTCACAAGATTTGTGGGCATGAAGGCTGTGGAAGACTTCATGCTGGAAAAGAAGTGTGTGAGACATTAGCATGGGGGTGGGGAGAGGGGGGCTTGAGTCACAAGATTTGTGGGCATGAAGGCTGTGGAAGAGTTCATGCTGGAAAAGAAGTGGGTGAGACATTAGCACGGGGGTAAGGAGAGGGGGGGCTTGGAAGTCACAAGATTTGTGGGCATAAAGGCTGTGGAAGACTTCATGTTGGAGAAGAAGCAGGTGAGACATTAGCATGGGGTTGGGTGCGAAACAGGGGCTTGGAAGTCATGAGATTTGTGGGCATGAAGGCCATGCAAGAGTTCATGCTGGAAAAGAAGTGGGTGAGACATTAGCCTGGGGTTGGGGGGGGAAACAGGGGCTTGGAAGTCACAAGATTGATAAGGCTGTGGAATACTTCACAGAAACACGAGATTATCAGGTTTGGGGAAGGATGAAGAGTGGGGGCTTGGAGGTCATGAGATATATGGGCATGGAGGCTGTGGAAGAGTTCACATTAAGAAAGAAACTAGGTGAATGGGTTTGGAAGTCAGAGGGTGTGTATGAAAGCTATGAGAGAGTTCATGTCAAGAAAACAAATGTCTCAGAGTCAGCAGGGAGGGTTTGAAGTTGTGAAAAATATGTATGGCCATAGAGGCAGTGGAAGAGTTTATGTTAGCAAAGAAATGGGTGAGGCAATTAGCAACGAAGACTTTGAAGTTGGGAGATATGGGTCTGGAGGCCATGGACGTTCATGTTAAAAAAGAAATGGATGAAATATCGGTGGGGAGGGCTGGAGAGAGGCTGAATATTGGAGATGAAGTTTGTAAAGAATTCACAGCTAAAAATAAATTGATTAAATATGAGCTGAAGTTAAAAGCCTTAAAGCAGAAAAACAAAACAAAACAAAAACACCTGAGTTATACGCAGTTTGTTAACTGATGTATGTGTGAATGATGCAGAAACGTTGACAGAACATGTTCAAACACATGGTCAGCCAGACGAGACACACAGGAGTAAGTAAAGATCAGCAGAAGACTGTCAGTGACATAGACCTCAAATTATTCCAAGAATGTACATCTACAATTGAATATCAAAAATCCAGATAACTGTGTTGTCCAAAGATACACCTACCATCAGTTTGTAAAACAACAACAGCAACAGAAACAGGGACTGTTGTTGGTTTTGTTTGTTATGGACACAGTATTTCTTGTCATGTGTCAGATGTTTACAGAGCTGACTCGTGTGAATGACAGTATTTCTTGTCATGTGTCAGATGTTTACAGAGCTGACTCACGTGACTGACCCGAAGGTACTGGAGCAGAAGGTGAGCGAGTACAACGCTCTCGTCACAGAACTCTGGGATAAACTCATGGGCTACGAGGTGCAACTGGTGGATCAGCTGGAGGTAGGAATGTGTCCAAAAAAATGCACGCTGCTTCTCAACTTGCCTTAAAACATGTGCCTATGCAATGATGAATGTTAGCCATCTGTTGAATGAGCAGTCCTGGACTAAACTTTAATGCTGGGAATTTTTTGTGAATGCTCTAAGTTTGATAAATGTAACACTTACCATGGTGGTAGCACTACCTAAGGTTTACCTGTGCATGAATGTTCTTGACAGTGAGGCATGACCTAACTCTTTATTTTGGGGTGGGGGTTGGGGGAGGGGGAACTGTTGTGTCAAAGAAAAAATAATGTTGTTTACACATGTGTGTATCATTGTGAACAATAAAGATTAAATGATTTGATTGACTCCAGTGTCACAGCAGCATTAGTTAAAACTAGAAGTGATATTTTCAGTAAGTTCTCCTATCAAATTTAAACTTTCTCTGCTTCACACATGAATGAGATTATGCACATGTTGGTATTTGTCACTCTGGCGCGTGTTCAAGAGAGATTACTGATGTGTTTCATGCCTTGATCAAAACTCTTCTGTTGGCTTTTTCTTGGGCAGCATTTTAAGATCTCTCAGAGTTGCATGATGGAAGCCTCTAATAAGCTTTACCAATCTGTCACAGTTTCAGTGACCTTGATCTATTTTTAAGATTACAGTGATGTTTAACTGGTCAAACTGAAAACTGATTTTTCTCACCAAGTCATCTTGTAACTGTTACATGTATTGATTAGATCCTGGACATAACTATATCTTTACTCAGTGACTGTGGCTTGCATTATAGACAGATATTTAACATTTTGAAATCAAGCAAAAAGAACTTATCATGCTGTTCCTTGAACAGCAAATACATACCATACTGTTCCTTGAACAGCAAACACAAACTGCATATTATTATATACGCGTGTACATGTATGTGTAGGAAAACAGTTAAGCACCCCAAATCTTACCCAACTCTGGACAAACCTCTGAGTTCCAGTGAAGGAACAAAAACAACCCCTTCTACAACAAAACAACTAAAGAAACAAAAAACAAAAACAGACTTGATCTCAAACTTCTCATTCTGTTTTAGGAGGTGATCCAGAACTTTGAGCGCAACATGCAGGACCTGGTTTCAAGCTTCATCGAAAACCTGCAGGGATTCCTGGCACAGGCTCGAGATGCAGAAAACGTGAACAATGACAAGATGATGGAGATTGCGCAGGTTACTCTCGACAAAGTGGCCAAGAGCGAAATTGACGACGAAATATCTGAGGATCTGAGGATGGTAAGTTCAGGAGACGATCAGTACGTGGAGGGGCATGGATACAACCCTCCCCCACCCTTTCTTTTGGAATCATTTTCATTGATGTCATGAATTTAACAACATCTGATAACCTTGCCAAAGTTACTGTCATTACTACACCTGGTTGTATTCTCTGAAGCTGATGTGCCGCAGCCTATGTGGTGGGATGATAAAAAACAAAACAAAACGGTCACACATGCAATCCTTTTACCTTATGCAATGCATTAGTCAGTGTACAATTGCATAAACCAGGTGACCCACAGCGTTCAGCTGGAGAAAGCCACACCACCAGCAACACATGGTTTTACATACATAAATGTGTAAGTGGATATCAACATCTGCCCCACTCTCCTCTTCCTTTTTTTTTTTTTTTTTTTAAAGGCAGCAACTAGTGTTTCTAAACAAAGGCTGCTCAAAACAGAATTGTTTTCTTGTCATAAGGTTTTAGTTTTGTCTTATTCTTGTGTTTGCAAATATTTTTTCTTCTTCATTTAAAAAATATGGAAATGCTTTGACAGACACAATTTCAAACCACCTCCTAACATTCTGCTGTACAGAAATGCACTTTCAAGTAACAGTTCTGACCGATTCCTTTTTGAATGATTCAGAATTGTACATTTTTGGGTAACTGGTAACTGTCAGTGAAACTGATCATCACTTTTCCATTGCAGCTGTTTGTTGACAAAGACACCATCATGAACGCCGTCTCATCCTCTCATGATGCCCACCTGCTGAAGATTGACAACAAAGAAGATGACATTATCACACGCATCAACAATTGGCTCAAGAGCATGATTGAAACCATTCACGAGGAACAGGAAATCAAGCGGAACCGATCCAGAGTGACGGAAATCAACCATCTGATTGACCACTTGCGGGAAGAGATTGACAATCTGGAAATGATTACTGGCCACAACTACTGAACAAAGACAGCATGGCTAACTGCTAGGTAAAAACTGCCAAAGTCTCATCCAGTGTTTACATATTTTCTGGTGAATTTAGAGATGTTTCAGGCCAGCGATGAAAGGGTTTGACAGTGAAACTGAAAGACAAACTGAAAAGCATCATTCCAGCAATCTTCAGTTTAAACACGTTACTGCCAGCCAGTGCTTGAAAGACTGTGCATGCTTGAAACTGTAAGGATTACAACTGGGTCTGGCTTGAGTATGCTGTTCAGATACAATATATGTCACACAGTTTAACTCTCTTTTTTTATCAAGATGTTGCGCATAAGACTGAAAATGTCACTGAAACAGGAGACCATAAAAAAAAGAGGGCATCTTGACAGGTGAAAACTTCACACAGCTGCTGAAAATGTGCTAAGTTTGTTATTTTCTACTATGACTGCGTATATGTTGTAAATAAATTCCATTGTACATAATCACCATTCTTGTGACATTCACCGCTGTCATCCACAACATACATCTGGCACCAAACAATTCCGTCCATGTGAACACAGTATTTTTTATTTTTACATTGTCACAATGACAGAAATGAATAGTCAGAAATGAATAAAGTCATGCATATCATATTCCTCAGATCATGTCTACCATTATGTACTGTTTCCTTGTTTACACACCATTATTACTAACTACATTGAAATCCAACTTCTACTGCAATGCAGGTAAACAGTCTGGCATCCACTACTTCATACTACATGTACTTTCAAAATATTCAGACGAGTTGTCTCTTTTGCTCTGTCCGTCTCTCCCTGTTTGTGTCTCACACATACACATGCGCGCACTCACACACTATTATGCCAACACACATCCACACACATACTTTCTTTGCTCCACACACACACATTCCCCCACCTCACCTCCCCAATTACAGCCTCAATATGCAATACACATTGAAGAAATGTAAGTCACTCAAAATACTCCAACAAATCCTCACAGTTTTTGATTTTCATCAATGTACAACCTATCGCATTACAACCATCCTATCAGCACCTGGAACTGTTACAGCATGGCTAATGAGGCTTTCTGTCGCACGGATGTGTTCTCACTGCACCAGTGCACAAACAGGGTGGCAGCTGCCACTCTGGACTGAAGTTCATATTTGTCCATATCATGGTACCACTCCACACTCCCCCACCGTTTACACTGCAACATCAAATGGTTGCATATTAGTAACCATGCCGCAAAAGACAATGATAAATAATACAACAGATAAGACTTAATTAGGTGCGTTGAAACACAAATGCATTCTCCTAGTCGGTCTTATCCACATTGTAATTTGTACGTATATATACAACACACACACACATACACACACGCACATGCAAGCAGGCCTGCATACACACACACCAAGGAAGTTTATTCTCTGAATTGACATTGCATTATAATATGCATACACAGATTCTGCCTTTATGAGATATGTTTTTCCAAACAGCATGTTCTTGCGCAGATCAACACGTTTCACAACATCACAAAATATGCAGTTTCAGACTAAGGTTGCACGTAGCATTCACACACACACACACACACACACACACACACACACACACACACACACACACACACACACACACATTTATACTGCCAAACCTGAAAGATCTGCTCCAGTGCTGCCAACTCTATGGCTCTTTCCACTGAGATGTGACGGTCCACAACAGCCATCACCAGAAGTAAGGACTTGATGGAATCAACTCCAAAGTGGTAACCTGTAAATAATAGCAACTAATACAACAAAATCAACTAACTGCAAGATCTCTGAGTTTTCAGACTTCCTGTAAGAGTGCTGACTAATGCTGTAACAAAACAAAGTAGCAAAACACATTTCACACAACTGGCATACTATTATTGCATCAGTTTGCTTGCTAAAAAACAACAACATACAGTCAAATAACAATTCCTTTAGCAAAAATTGTAAAACGATATTTTAAAAAAAGGTTGAAGAAGAAACACATGGTCACACTGCCAATCATGGATTCCTAGTCTTGTTCTTGAAAAGGATGTCACAGGAGCAGGGAGTAAGTAATTTGATGCTTTACGCCCAGTCAACCAGTACGGTTATATCAGGGCGATGCACATTCTGTTAGCACACAATGGGAGCAGGGAGAAGACCCCACTGCATGCAAACTCAAAGAAACAGTGAAGAAATTGGTGCTCTGTGCCACCATGATCATGCATTGATTGGTTTATAGTTAATTACAGACAGTGATGAATTACTGAATATAACTTTTGAAATCTGACAATGTTAAATAATTATGTGACCCTCTCCTATGAAACCAGTCTTATGTCGCATTTTGGGCATTTTGAGATGCTGATTTTTTTAAACAGCAGTCCCTGCAGATGATTTTGGTATTTAAATGATGACTGTTGTATGAAATGTACTGAAGTTGTGGCTATTTGAAGTTGCTAAGCATTATGAAAGCCTTTTTGAAAAATGGCCCTGAAAGAGTTTGTGTCGTTTTGCATGCTTTCCTTAGCAACAGGGTTTAGGGTCAGCCACACTTCCAGAACTATTTCATGGTATTAAACGGGACAGTGGTTGGGTTCTGCAGGGGTACAAATACATCTTATTCGGCCAAATGGTGGTCATTTTGCATAACATTAGCATCCCTTAGTCCAGGGTGGGAGCATTAAACCCAGGTTTTAACAACACCATAATTACTTGTTAATTTAACATGTGAAGAATGTCTGCAAAAAAATGAAAATCACCCAGACTGACCCCCAGTGGCTATTTCTGTCTCTTGGGCTGATCAACAGCTGCTATTTAAGACTGGTTTTGTTGGAGACGGTCACATATATGGTACAATCAAGCATCCACTGCCTTGTGCAGCACTGTAAACAAGGTCAGGTTACATACCAACTAATGCCCAATCACTGTAGACCTTCAGATGCTTTCGGATGACATCTTTGGAGTCCTCTGTAATGACAGGTGGAACTAAGTTGTATGTAGACTCAACTGAGATTTTGTACCTGAAAATGTAGAAGGATTAGTCTTTTCAAAACACATTTCATCAAGAGACCACACACACACACACACACACACACATATACATGCACACACCCACACTCACACACACATACATGCACGCACACACCCACACATCAGGAATCATCAGCTTGTACTTCTTATGACAAACTTAAAAGAGGCTGAGGCATGCAATCGGTGAGTCATGACTCTTGATGGTGTTTTGTGAAGCCAGCCATGTGAAATGTTTTCAAATTCAACATAAAACCAACAGGCCATTCGGAAACAAAATCCTTGATTAAGAATTTTCTTCTCTTTTAGTTCTACCACTCTGAACAAGAAGCCATGTTACGCACAACAGAAATTCAAGTTTTGGTGCACTAGCCAGAATACAAATTTCAGCAAAGGGTGCACACAGCTAAATACTCACCAGGTGCTTTTTTCAGCATCAGTATATATACAGAATTGTTGTTGTTGCTGTTGTCTTTGTCATTCAGCTCTTGTTCTTTTAACCTACTGGTGTTTTAAATTTTCATGCGAAAGAAATGAATGCAATATGCAAAGAGTGCGCATAGCTAAATACTCACCAGGTGCTTTTTCAGCATCAGTATAACTATAAACTGAATTGTTGTTGCTGTTGTCTTTGTCGTTCAGCTCTTGTTCTTTTAAACTGCTGGTGCTTTCACTTTTCATGCAAAAGAAATGAAGAAATAAATGCGATACCTGTCACATGCCCACTGCAGTATAGGCTCCCACTCTGCTGTCTGCAGTTCCTGTAGTTCTGTTGGCTCTTCCATTCTGTAACTGGCGAAAGTGTACCCAGTTGCAGCAGGAATTGAGATTATCAACACGGAACTAAAGCCATGTTTACTTTTAAAAAACACTGAGAGAAAACTGGATACAGTGAAAGAAAATGCAAAATGTATCTCCTTGGAACACAAATCTTCATGACATCAAGATAAACCAAAATACTATAATGGGAACACACTTGAACAATTTTCTGGCAAATGTTGTGATGTTTATTGGGTGGGATGCACATTATGTCCTCTGGAATAATAATTATTATTGGCAATTTGTGTCAGAAAATCATTTACTTAAAACATATTTGCCTTTCCAGTTGTGAAATACATTTCAAAAATCCCTTTTCACATGTGCAGGTGATGATATTCTCAATAAAGGTAATATTTTATTTTACCTGACTGAATTTTCTCTCTATTTTCTTAAAATTTCCAAGTCTCAAGCTAAAATTCACACTTTATGAATTTAATGGAAACCTTTTTGTTTTTACACAAACATTTGTATGACTCAGCATGAATCAGTTTGGAAACAACTGTTACACTTCAACCTTTGGCAAGGCTATTTTTTATAAGAGATCATCCATGTTTTGAGTGTGTGCGTATGCATGTGTGTTGTGTGTGTGTGTGTGTGTGTGTGTGTGCGTGCATGCCTGCAGGTGCGTGGTGTGTGTGTGCGCACACATGAATGCATGTATTTGTGTAAGTATGCATAGTGCTAGCATACATGTGATTGTTTGTTTGTTTGTTTTAATCCAACCTTACCATAATGTGTCTGTCTCCAGAAAATGCACAACAGACTCTGTCAGGTCATCTCTTGTTTTTCGTAGTGGATTGTCAATGGATGTATTGCAGAGATTTGTCTTGGGAAAGAAAAAGAAATATGACCAAAAAGATCATTAATGTTAAAGTACAGGCCTCTAAAAAAACACAGCAATGTATAATAATAAATATATGTGAATATAAACACTTTCAAACACTACAGTGCAAATATTTATTATAGTTCTGTAACACAGTGTAAGTTTATATTTTATGTGACTGGAAAAGAAAAGAAAATTAAACCCCCATTAAAAAAATATATATATATATATATATATAAAACCCACCTTCTTTCAGATGAAATTCAACATAAAACAGTGGTTAAATATCACTTATCAAGATTGTTTATTCTTTTTTGTTCTCTTTTAAAAAATAAAAATAAAAATGGATGGGGGGGGGGGGGGGGGGGGGGGAACAACATAGGAATACCTAAACTTGACCAGTGCCAGTTCCAAGCCTGGATGAGAAAGGGTTACGTTGGTCATGAATGATTCCAGCACCCCCAAAACACTAAAAACAAAAACAAAAAACATTTGCTACAGAAAATGATGCTGTTGAGATTTTACTGATGGATCAAGGGAAATAATCCAGGGAAGAGTAGATGAAGTGGACTAGCCAAACCCAAGAAAGGAGGTGATTTGAAAACAAACCTTCTCTTCCCCAAGACTGTGAACAAGCAGTGGAAAATGGAACATGAGAATGAAACAAGGAAGTCAGCACAGGTCACCACCTGGTCATGACCTGGCCAATAACTATGGACACTGAAATCAAAACCATGCCCATGTTCTGCACATGCACTGTATGGCCTACACATGTGGTTGTATGCGCGTGCACATGTGTGTGCATGTATGTGTTTGTGTGTACGTGTGTATGTGTGTGCATGTGCGTTTTCTTAGTTCTGTTCACTTTCGTTGACTCCACTGGTTTGTATTATGTGCCTTGGGCTGACATTAGGTAACAGGTGTACATAGGCACTTTATAAATATTCTTTTACATCACACACACACACACACACACACACACACAACACACACACACACCACACACACACAAGACACAGAATTATATTACAACAAAGCTCACCAAGTGCATTTTATGTCTCTTGACTAATTTTTCTTGACCATTCCACTCTGTTGCCACGGCCAGAGCCAATGCTTCATTGGGCACTCGAAATAGATTTCCTGCTGGCGTGCGTAACTTCCGTTTGTCCAGATTGATTTCATACCATCCTGAAAATATAATAACATTAACAACAACAATAAAAAAATAAAAAAATGGCAGTCATTTCTATAGCGTCATATGTCAATGACAGGGGTGAGCACACTGTGTTTTACATGATCAACAAAAATGCATACATGTACATAAAACATTTGAGCAAAATAAGCACAGAGCAGTAAAAAACCTGCACACAAACATTGTGAAATGACTCACATTAAAGCTCGTATAGCTACATGATCTATGCTCACATGCAGTGCACACATGCGTACACATACAGACACAACAGTCAACACACAATAAATATACTAGATTATACATAATATTCAAAATCAGTCAGTTGTATGGATTTTAACTACTGTGAATCTTGTGATCTTGAAAATGAGTCAAGGTTATCAAACTTGGCATGAATGAGCAAAATTCCATAAAATTATAATGATTATATTCACAAAGTTTTAAGACCTCTCTTAACAGCAGCATGTGAAAATGCCAGCATTAAGATTTTTGTGGCCTATTACTATTAGGCCAGGAAATGCATCAATTACCTCCCCTGAATATTATCATGTTCATGGTCATATCAATACTATATATAACATATATATATATATATGATTATTATTAATATTACATATTATGCAACTGCAAGGCAATCACACAAAATCTGAACTGGAATTATTTTATTTTTTGCCAAGAACATGCCAGTTTTATTTTTCTGGCACCATTGAAATATTAAAATTTGATTACAAGGCTAAAGTTAACTAAACCTGACATGAACTGATAAAGATAAAAATGCATAATATCAATTTATAACCCTCCTCCTGCCTGGTCAGCAATAAACATTAATCAATGCTGGTATCAAAAACCTATCATTTACAATTGCATCTTGACCCACATGAAAGGGGTATATATAATACATATTTTATATCTTACCATCTGCTGTTGCAATTGTGGCATTTTTGTAGAATCTTTTCAACTCTGTTGACAAAAATAAATTTGTGAAAACATCACAATAAAACACATAAGATAAACTTTGAAGTTGGAAAAAAGAATACATCTATGCACACTTGTTTCTTTCTGCCAAGTGTAGCAATTATCCAGTTCTTAAACTAGGGAAGCACCAAGAAAAAACACCAGTGTGACTGGATAGACAGGTTTACATTCTTCTTTCAGTTTTGGTAATGTCCACCCTCATCTTTTTGAGGATTTTGACAAGTGGCATGTTTTTTGTTGTTGTTGTTGTTGTTGTTGTTGTTTTGTGTGTGTGTGTGTGTTGTTGTTGGTTTTCAAAATTTTTAGCAAAGTTTTTTTTTTTTTTTTTTGCTGTAGCAGCATAGTGCATTATTCACTCCAGTGCATTATCACGAAGAACGAAAGAAAAAGATAGTGAACAGCTCTTGGGTGGGGGCTGAGGGTGGGGGAAGGGGGGGGGGGGGGGGGCAGAAAAAAAGAGACGAACAGAGCCCTGAGGGCATGACACGCAATCGTGAAATGGCAATGTCATTTTAACGATACTATGCAGCTTCTCCAAACGTCAGTTCAGCTGCATTTAAAATACGGTATAGACGCACCTCTGACATTCATATAATGCCGTATGCTTGCATTCTGCACTGGAGCTAGGCTTGTCTGTTTTGTAAAAATCTTCGCGAGCTGAAAAGATCGCGAAAACACTCTCATTGCAGAGCAAACCATGGGCGCAGCCATCTTGCAAAGTGTGATTTTAACAACAATTCTTATTGGTTGATGTTTCGAAGCCGTTGAATTTGGCCAATCAACCTCTTTGTTTCACCATTGCTGGGCTCAACCTCAACAGAGACGGTCGAGTGGCTCGTCATGTAGATTTGGACATCATCATGCCAGGCCTTACAACAATCGACCCACCTCCTCCAGCAAACTCGGGAATTCCAGGCTTCCAGTCAACCTTACTGTATAACGGTTCTAGATTCACTGGTTACCAGAAAAGCAAAGGCAATTCCTATGACGTGGAGGTTGTCCTTCAGGTATCTAGCAGTCTGCACAACTTTGTCGTTGGCTTATCAATAATATTTATTATCCTTATGAATAAACTTATAATGTACAGCTAAAGTTTAGAACTACAATAGTGCGACGGGTTTGTAGTGCCGTCTTTGCAGACATGAGACAATGAATGATCAACAATTTTCAGCATGCATTTTTTTCTTTTTCTTCTGTTAATGATCATCTGTCAATCTGATCATATAATAATTATGATGTAAGTGTTAAAAGTATTATATTTGAGTATAAAAAATAAGGGATTACTCAGTGTATTGTCATTTTTTTTTAAATTTTAGGCTTGGTCTTCTTCTTCTTGTAGTTCTTCTTCTTCTTCATATTCTTCTTAATACACTAATAATAGGGCAGACACCTTATGGGACTGTGTGTACTTGTGTACATGACATCATTATGAACAGAATAAGCCATTTGATTATGGCCCCTCAAAATATGAAGAACAGAATTCCATCATATCATTTATAAATAGCATTGATTCTGAATCTGAACTTTGATGTCATGAGATATTTGCACCACAATGACTTATCAACTATCAAGACTGAATGTCATTGTAGTAATTTTATATAAAATCAACAGGAAATGTGAAGGTGGCAACACCAGTGGAACTGGAAGTGGAAGCGACAGGAAGTTATAAAAAAATTTATTATATTAAAACCCCCCATTAAAATGAAAAGAGAAAAGGCTGATCTATGATGAATTATTACTACCAGTCTGGTACTAACTGTATAAGGCAATTCCCTTCAAATGGAATTTGATTTAGTTAAGTGAGCATTTGCTTTTCTTTTTCTTTGACTTATATATATAGAAAAAAAGGCTGATCTATGATGAATTATTACTACCAGTCTGGTAATAACTGTATAAGGCAATTCCCTTTAAATGGATTTTGATTTAGTTAAGTGAGCGTTTGCTTTTCTTTTTCTTATAGTTATATATAAAAAATATATATATATAAACTTGATTGGTTGTCAGTGGTATTGCTGGATTGGAAATTCATTGATGGTGTGATGAATGAACCAACTGCCTACATTTTGTGTGTGTGTGTGTGTGTGTGTGTGTGTGTGTGTGTGTGTGTGTGTGTGTGTGTGTGTGTGTCTGTGAGGCATGACCATTGATCAGTAGGCATGTCTGGGTGGGGTCATTTAAAATTGAGAGTAATAATATTTATTGTAATAAGTGTTCCCTTTTATAATCTTGATTATTAATTATAATGGAACTGTCTGCTGTTATCCATCTAGTTTCAGCATATTTAAAATATCATATGTATGTCTGTGCAAGACCTCATTATACAGACCCATATCCTTGTCACTATATTATTATATATATATATATATATATATATATATATATATATATATATATATATATATATATATATATATATATAATGTCAGGTACAAAGTTTTGTACTGACATTAGACAGTGGGTGTTATTTTTGTGCATTAAAATTTAAAAGCAATCAGGGAATTTTGTTTGTTATTTATGATTTATTTTATGTTACAAAAACTTACATGCTTATGTTATCTCTTTTGTCTTTATCAGGAGGAAGACAGAAACTGCAGTATACATAATTTTGTGACTGCACCCATTTTGTTTTATTTGCAGCATGTGGACCATGCAAATTCTTACCTGTGTGGCTACCTGAAAATCAAAGGGTTGACAGAGGAGTTTCCTACCTTGACCACTTTCTTTGATGGAGAGATCATCAGCAAAAAACACCCCTTTTTAACCAGAAAGTGGGATGCAGATGAAGATGTCGACAGAAAACATTGGGTAAATTTTGCATTCATTCGCAATATTTTGATAATGTTTTAATTATTTATATGTATAATCAACACACAAATGTCTATTTGCAGTCAGTCAAATGAGTCCACCCATTCATATAATTATATGGTTTATGTTTGGATTTAAACATTCTGTCAGCATTGCACAAAGTGATAGGGTCATCTCAGGCTTAAATATTTGGTTATTATGGTTAATGGTATGAACTTCATGCAGTTTAGTACAGTGCTTAATCTCTTGGCTTGGACATTGCTTTACATTAAGCAAAAACATGTTAACTGGGTATGGTGATGATGTATGCTGTCAGTTGTCAGTCCTATGGAATGATACGTAGGTGAGACAGTCTGGCGGTTTGTTTTGCCAAGCATCTGGCTGATATCAGCCACCACCACAGCAAACCTGTAGTCTTGCATAATACATTGAACATTCCACCTCCACTGACATAAGATTAAGAGTTAAAGGGCTGTGGCAGGTACAGGATGACTCCTTTAAGTGTAAAGACATGGAGCCCCACATCATCCAGAGATTGGGTACTATGTACTATATCAGTGCATGAGAGCTTATTTTAATTTAATATCCATTTTGTTGTTTCAAATACATGTGTAACTTGACTGGAGAAATAGAAAGTTCATGCTTGTTTTGTGGGTGTTTGTTTCTTGGTGGTGGTGGTGTGGGTGGGTGGGCGTGAATACGTGTTTAGTTTGGGTAAGGGTGTGGGTGAATGCACATTCATATTTATCATCCCTTCCATTCTAACCTGCCCTTTTCCCTGTTTATCTTTAATTTCTACTCCTAAATAATTCCCCTTCATTTTCAGTAACTCTCTGTCTTCTTCAAGTGTGTTTCTTTTGCCTCTTTTTTTCTTTCTTCTATCTTTATTCTGCATTAGTATCAGTTACTTATATTTTTTGCTGATGAAGACATCTGTGGAAATGTTATAGTGCATTGTTTTCTGCATCTGTGACCTGTCTTCTTTTGGTGAGCATGCTTCTTTTGGTGAGCATGTTCCTGTTTTTACTGCATGCTCTTCTCATCAGCACCCATTTGATGTATTCCCTCAAGCATAAACTGCTAAGGCCCACAAGTTTATGATTCATTAGTTTCAATTACTGTCGCCAAATAGGAGTGTCATTGGTACCTGCAAAAAAGGTAACATTGCAAGTTGTGCTTTTCAAAAAGCTTTTGTACAGTAAGACTAAGAGATGTAACCATGACAGATTATTAAACAGATGTTTAATGTCATTACAATTTAGTAATGATTTTTGCATGTGTGTGTTTTCAGGGCAAGTTTCTGTCTTTCTACAACTTTTCGAAGACATTCAACTCAGACACTTTCGATTATGATGAGCTGGAGCAGACAGACTTTGTCTTCATGAGGTGGAAGGTAATGTCTGTTGTTTGTAAAATCTGTTTCATGACACAATTCATGCAGTTACACTTAATGGTATTTATGTTGACCTCAGATTGCATCCAACACTTCCTTTGCCGTCCTTACCGCAGCTGCACATGATGTCACACAAGTTGAGCGTTTCTTGGAAAAGTATGATCAGGATGACACCCATCTGGGCAAGGATCATTAAAAAAAAAAAAAATTAAGCTTGACTGTAGCACTTTTTATTCAGGACTTGCATGTTTTATGGGATTTCAGAAGTGCCTGTGGTATTTTGCATTTCTAACTTCAGCTTGTTCAAGTGTTTGTGTAAACCTTTCTGTTTTTTTGTCATTGTGAATTTGTACTATAGATAACATAAGTGTGTATGTTCCTTACTTCCTAGCTGGATATTTGTGAAAGTTATGGCTGAACATTTTTCATGCACATACACATTCTGCATCTAATCATGCGAACAGAGTGTAAGCAGACAGGTTTACGCTGTACTTGTAGTACAAAGATTATGTTACGTTTCAACCAGAAAAGAAATCTGTTGACTCATGCTACTTACGAGGGAAGGTGAAAAACTACATTGTCAGTGAAGATTAGACCTGGAATAAATTCTGGTGGTACACAAACTGGCAACCACAGATGATCCATGATGAACAGTTTGTACAAATAGAGTGCCAAATCTGGTATGGTTTTGACTTATTTTCAGGAACTATAAAGGAATGGAGTGAACTGTCACCAGAAGTAGCACTAGCAGTGGCCCACGCTTTTTCACTCCTTTGTGTCAAGGGCCAGCCAGCACCTGTAGATTTTGTTTTGTTGTTTTGTTTGGGAGGTGGGGTGGTAGGGGTGGGGAGATATCTTTTTCTTGACCCATAAGTGTAAACCCCAGTAGAGACAAAATAGTCAAACAGACGACTGGCTGGTCAACAGAAGAAAACGGATAAGTACTAAAGTACAACTGCCTATGTGGAGTTAATTGAAATTACAGTGCACAGCACAAAATCAATATTGTTAGAGTGTTTGAGAGCTTTCTTCATGTGCTTGTGTGCATGTTCACGTGAACATAGACAAATATAATTTTGAAAGTGAACTATTTGACATAACCAGTTTCATGTAAATGCATTGCCTGTGTGTGACATTTGTAGACATGAACTGACAGGACTAAATGTGGGTATTGCCTGTTGATTTGGCTTTTTAGTTAAAATTGTCTCCATGTTTAGTTGGGGTTACTTGTTTAGAAATAGAAGTTAGACTGGCATGTTGGAAACATATGAGCATCTTGAAATTTGCAGTTTCTTACATATTGTTTGTACCACATTGTGTATGATTAATTATTAAATTTACTTTGCAGGAACACTTCTTGGTGCCAGACCACACAATTAAAGACATCAGTGGAGCTTCATTTGCAGGCTTTTATTACATATGCTTCCAGAAAACTACAGCAACCATTGAGGGCTATTATTATCACAGAAGCTCAGAATGGTATGGCTAAAATCTGAATGCACGTGTGTTTTAGTGCATGGGGAAATTTTTATAAAAAACATATTAAAAAAAAAAAAAGGTTATAAACTTCAAGCACAACAAAAGAAAGACAAAATGTTAGTGAATAATATGTATATATAATCTGTCTGGATCTTAAAAGCTCTGCCCAAGAATAACTTTTGTTGAATTTTACTAGTTGTTTTCTAAAGTTAGAATTGAATAGAAATGAAATTTTCTCCATTTTGGATTTGAGTTTGTGAGTGAATGAAGTATTTGCTCTTCATATAAATATACTGACTAATTAATTAACTATGGATATATATGTTCTGCAAGTTACAGATAAAAACTATGTAAATCTGTTAATATATATTTATCATTCTTTCTTCTTTTTTGCAGCTTTATGTTTTGGTTAGATAAATAATGGAAAATGAATCTGGACAAATGTATTTCGTTAAACCTCTTTTAATCCACAGTGTTTGTATTTGATACAGGTACCAGTCCCTCAACCTGACACATGTGAAGGAGAAAAGCATACCAGTGTATGAGTTCCGATGAGGAATTGTGCCAGGCTGTGGACTTGTATAATTTATTACCAGATACTTAACTGTTCAGAAGTGTACTATAAACAATTTATGTGATGACAGCAGCGATGAACAGCTGGGCATTTCAGCAGACATGGTTTATGTGAAGAAGGATTGGATTCAAATTTGATGGATTTGTTTTTGAGTTGGTAACATTCACAAATTTGAGTTTGACCTTGCTAACCTGTGGCTTTAGTTAATGCTGCTTGTCTGTCCCTTTGTGAAACCGGTTATGTTTGCATTGTCAAACCTGCCTGTGGGGTCCCTAAAGCTCTAGTTAAAATGTCAGACTTTGATGCCTTTCACTGTGAGCGTAATTCAGGCAGGTATGCAAGTCAGTCTTTAAATCTTGTTTGGTAAATAATTGGGAAAATACTCCCGGGCATTGCCTCAGGTGACTCTTCTATGTAACAGAATGCAGTGGCTTGAACACAGGGTATGCTATGCACAGGCAAAGCCTGACAGACAGACAGACAGAGAGAAAAAAGGAACAAAACTTGGGTGTGCACAGAAGGTGCATGTTAAAGTTAACGCTAGGAGTGGCCCCTTAGGCAGGTTTGGCTCCATTTCCCTGTCTGTGTGAGTAACATTAAATACCTGTTGCTAATCTGTGATGCTGGCCATTTCATGTACAGACCTGTATTTTGCTTGTGCTGCTGCTAAGGCAGGTTTGACTTTTTTGTTATACGAGCCTGTGTTTGCCCTTTCGCGAGACTGCTAGCTTGGTACTTCATGGTAGTACCAAGTTGTTCACTCTCTTCCGTTTTTGTCTCTGTCCTGTCTCACTTACATTGTAATTTTGAATTAGTGGGAAATGTGATCATGGCTTCCAGAGTGCATTTCTTTGACTTGCAACCAGCTTTGTTGCTTTTTAGTTTGCTTCAACACATACAAAAAAAGGCTTTAGATATTTGAAAATATGCTATTCATGATGTACCCATCCTACTAGGGTCTGTGTATGTATGCTTTTGGTGATCAAACTGTGCATGCGGACAACATAATAAGTTGTATATAGGGGTATGGCCAATATTAGCAACATCCATATATGCATGATAAGTGCTTAAGCAATGAAGTTTGAGCAATACCCAAGTGAGCAGCAGAGAAATTGTCCAGCAGAGCGATATCCCATCTGAAGTCTATAGGTTTGTCTCTGTTAAGTGTAGCTTTGTTATATCATTAATTATACTATCTCTTGTTGGTGAAAACCTTGACGTTTTAATTTCTCGAAATTGCTTTATTTCAATTTTGTTTCAGTTTCATTTTAGCTCACGCACACATGCATTCACTTGATTGTGCACACAACTGATTTATCTAACACAGCCAGATAAAAGTCAAAATACTACAAACAAGGCAATACAAAGTAGTAATTGGAAAGTTGCATTGGAACACCCTCCCTACCCGTTGCCATATCAGTCAACTTGAACATCACACAACATTATTTGTTCGCTCAAAAATGGTACACTGTGCCACACAAAAGATGGAAACCGTTGATTTGTAAAGTTACCCTGCTTGTACTGTTCCTGAAGATGTGCTAGACATCGTCCACATGGAAGTACTTGCGTCTGTGTGGTGTCTGTGAGTGGGACCTCACTAGGACAGGCTATTGCTCTGTCATAGACCTTGTTCTGTCAGGCTGTCGCTCAATTAGGTATTGTTCAAATGGAGTTTCTTATGCCGCTATTGCTGATAGACTGTCGCTTGAGTGGGCTAACCCTCTTTGTTGCTGTCCCTTCCATCATCATGTCCATACACACCTAAGCATAAGTCATAAGTGCTGCTCAGCCATTCCTATGAATTTGATTTTATGGGTTGAGATATTCTGCAATGCAATGTTCTTTGGGAATTTACTGCATGGAAATGAAACTGAGGTTCTTT
Source organism: Alviniconcha marisindica (assembly GCA_018857735.1). Taxonomy (NCBI): domain Eukaryota; kingdom Metazoa; phylum Mollusca; class Gastropoda; family Provannidae; genus Alviniconcha; species Alviniconcha marisindica. The sequence goes on along the minus strand of JABMCL010001079.1, from coordinate 497,801 downwards.
CCCCAATGAAAGCCAGCCACTGACCATAGCTGTAGTTGGGGGTGACAGAATTTCTCCATAGAAAATCCTCCATTTTAGTTTTTTTAACTATTTAACTGCAATATAACCTGTGGCGAGCATTAACATCCGGTACATTTTTTGGATCAAAGTTAACAAACCCTACATCAGGGGCCACCCATCTTTTACATCCACTTCTAATCGATTTTTAAGGTAGTTTGAAAACAAGGGTTCTACGCTACATCAGTACTCTTTAGTTTTCAAGGGCAGCATAATCTTTAACATGCATTGACCGTACTGTTCTTTGGGTTTGAAATTTTTAATGCAGTCTTTTCAAACGCAGTGAATTGGAGCACATTTGTACTCTTCCTAAGTTTTCAAGTGCTGTGTAACACTGTTTACACAACATGTGTGTTTTGGTTCTCAGTGATGTCCTGAACAGATGCTATGTATGTTCAAGCAAGTGTGCTGTTTATTCTCCATGTCCAAAGCAACATTAACATTGTTGGGTTAATCCTCTTTATTGGGCTGGTGTGAAGTTGTAACTGAAATTAGCAAGGCACTGATAATACCTGAAGGGGCTCCAATTGAACTTGTGTGTGATCATTGTGGCATCATTCTGCTAACATTACATTAAGAGGGTTGATGCCCAGAACTACACACCTATGTTGGATACTGGGTTCTGGCGGCCAACCTTCAGGTTTGTTATTTAGCAACGGGACTCTAGATTGACAGATGCATGGCGCCTAACCAGTTGCAACTAGTTGTGCAGGACTAGGAGTGCTTCACTGATTTCAGAAGTTCAGCAACTGCAGAAGCTAAGACACCAGGATTGGGGCACTTTTAATTCTTGCGTTTGGCTTGGGTATCAGCACAGTGCTAGGACAGGCAATTTGGGAAGCTGTAAAGTTATATTGTAATATGGTGCGTGTTTATGAGCAGACTCGCCCATCATTTTATAGAATCCTGATACCCAGGTTACTGTGCTATGTTCAGTCAGTTAAGGAATTTGAATAGGCATCAGTGGAAAGGATGGTTTCAGATTGGATTGCATTAAAACATTTGTTTGGTTGCTTTACACAGATAAGGTCATGCACAAAATTATGTATATTAATAGTGAGCTTTATTGCAGACAATTGACAGGTACTTTGGTTTAGTGGAAAAAACAGCCACCTCCATGCTTGTTTTCTTCTGAGAAACTAGGTCTGTGAATCTCTGTAGAATGATATTGATAACCACCATTGAACTTCACACTTCTGTACCTGTTCTAGTAACCTTGGTCTTAAGAGAAAAAAGGAATGTAAATTTGCCTGTTTTGAATGAGAGTAAATGGAATGTCTGCTCATCTTGTTATGCACATTGTCCCATGCCATTCATGCTGTAGAATATTATATGACACTTATTTAAAGTCTGCGTGCCACCAGTACTCCTGTGCCACCATTTCATTGTTTTTCTATAATTTAAAAAAAAAATCTGATTTACCTTTACATAATAAGCACATGAATACGGTTTGCATGATGTAGAACCTTGTATAGACTGAATTGTATAAATGTGTATAAAGTGAAATATACTGCGGTGGTTGTGTTCTCATAAATAAACTTTTGAGAAAATTTGTTGTAGATGTTTTGGTGCTTGAGCAGATGCAACACTCGGTGTGTGTGTGTGTGTGTGTGTGTGTGTGTGTGTGTGTGTGTGTGTGTGTGTGTGTGTGTGTGTGTGTGTTCTGTGAATCCTGATACACAGTTTTATGGTAAGTTTGGCTTACATGAAAAAGATTGATGGGAAAGTACTATTCAAAATGATCAGCAGGCAAGGCAGACTCAGAAACGATGCTAGTCATTCTGGGAAAAGGGAGACTGCAGGATGCCAAAATATAGACAGAGGGCTGAGTAGCCAAAGACCAATCAATAGCTTCTTTTTTCTTTTTTTTTTTTTAAGGGACAGAAAGAACATATTTTGTGGATTCGACATTATGCGGGCATGGAGATTTGACACAAATGTGTCAAGTGTAGTAACTCCGTTCTTTTTGGTTTCCACGGGAATAGTATTCCAGTTTTTGTTCTTGGCAGAAATGAATACTGTCTATGCTATGCACGAAATCAGGGCAAACTGCTGGCGTTGACGCGACGGCAGCGGCAGACTTCACCCTGTCGCGTCCACGCGTCAAACCCTTGGGTCAGTGGATTTACCATGCAGCCACAGACTCAGTCCCGGTGGTTAGAGCTGTCCTTCCAGTGCAAACGTGAGGGGATGTAGAGTCATGATCAGATGGATCGTCAGTGGGAACACAGTTCCCAAGTAGAGTCGTGTTACCGTTACGTGCCTACTAAATTCGCCCCGGTAGGAGAACCGCTAGGCCCACGAGTCTCGATCTCAGCACAACAGAAAAGCACGAAAAGCTCACTCCGGCCCGTAATATTCATATGCAACATCGAGGTTGTGTGTGTGTGTGTGTGTGTGTGTGTGTGTGTGTGTGTGTGTTCTCAGTGCCGTGTTTATTTTTCAGATGGCAGGCTCCGTGAACCACGCCTGACATGATTTTCGGCTTTTTGTTTTGGTTTCGAAAGTTAACTTCCGTCGATGCGCGCACATGCTGAGTGAGAGAGAAAAAAAGTTGAATTAGCAGGTGGTTTGTAGTTTGCATCGGAGGAGATTGAAATAATAATAATAATAAAACCTAAAAAATCGACTCAGCATAAATTGTACCATTTGTCGAGTATGAATAATGACATACGTTCACCCTTGCATATTCACATGAGGACCAAAGAAAGAAAACTAAGACTAGCATGTCATACTAGGCATGTTTAACCTTGCTTGTCTGTGCTCCATCTCTGTCAAAATGCATTTAATGGGTGTATGATGTGTAATTCTTCATGCCCCAAAGGAATAAAAAGGAATGTAAAATCTTGAAAAATAATCTCAGTTAGGTCCAGTTACACAGTAGACCATTTTAATATCCAAGGGTGATAACTCTCAACAAAAGTTGGCCGTGCGCATGCGTAAAGCGGAAGGTTTAAAATTTGATAGAAGGTTTCTTTTAGACGTTGCAGATAAAGTTTAGAAATTTGTCAATAATACTGTTAATTCTGAAGAGCATCAGCCTGTTCACGTGACTATGGATGATTCAAATGAATGGGAACTGAGCAAAGAAAATGTCCAGCCACTTCGACAGGGACGAAAAGTTGCTTCGTTGACGTCTGCTTTGCAACACACTCCTGCTGACCTGCAGCATATCAAAGAGCAAAGAGAGTATGGCGATTTGTTTGTTAAGCTGAGACTTACTTACTCTGTAAATCCCGCTCTTTCTCTCACACTCCCTCTCTTTCTCTCAGCAGCGCAAACTGATGATGTGTGAATGCCATTCTGTAACACTAACACTAACAGTAACAGCTCTCTTACAATTAATTAACTGGTGAAAGTGGAAGTATTGCGCAGCACAGAGTCTTGAGTAACACTAAATTGGAATCACCTCACTTCTTCACGGCTGTTGTCTGGATTCACCAGATTCCACAATGATGTGTCAAGAAATTAACAATTAAGCAAATATTTGTCAGATAATAAGAGTTAAATTGCATCACCAGACTAGTTAGAAAATCACTTTGGTTGTTTACTAAATAAAAGTAAATTACTGTGTTGCATCCATCAGTCTGTGTTTTGTTGTTAGAATTTTTTATTTTTTATTACTGATACAATGATAGTATTAAGTTAATTTATTAAATATTAAGCTATGATCTTTGAAAACCCAGTTTTCTTTGCATTACAGTGTATTTGAAAAACAGCTTAGGATATACGATGGAGAGGACCCTTTGGAGATTTGGGACAAGTAAGTTGCTTTAAAATTTCTCCTTGAAAAAAAGTTGAATGCTATTGTTAATGTTTTTAATATTATGTCATGTTGTTAATGTTAAAAATAGTTGTACTTGTAATAGATAGGCTCTATGTGTATTGATCTGTATCAGTGTATGTATGTTTGTGTACATCAGTGAGAGTGTGTCTGTGTGTAAGTGTAACTAGGCTCTGTGTGTATTGATCTGTATCAGTGTATGTATGTTTGTGTACATCAGTGAGAGTGCGTCTGTGTGTAAGTGTAACTGCATGCATTCATGTGTGTATGCTGGTGTGTGTGTATATATGCATGTGCAGGCAAGTGAGCAAGTGAGTGAGCAAAAGGGAGAGGTGCCTCTGTCTTAACTGTTATTGTTACTAGTTAGTTAATTGGCACATTCTTGTTGGTTTTGTTGCATGGGTTATGAATATTTCTCTTGTCCTCCATTGACAGTTACATAAAGTGGACAGAACAGAACTTCCCACGAGGTGGTAAAGATGGAAACCTGATGGAACTACTGCAGCGATGCCTGACTCACTTCAAAAACCATGACGGATATAAAAATGATCCCAGATTTGTTCAAATATGGATCAAATTTGTGAGTCATTTTGTTGCTAGAAGTAGAACTAGAATGTTGCAAAGTAATTGCACATTTATTTTTCATTTTATTTTAAACATATATTCTGTCTTTAATTTAGTTACTTAGAATACTAAGTTAGCCTTATAATAGAAGTATTTTTTGTTTGTTTTACATTTATTTTGCATTAAATTATTATTACTGTCTCATGTGTATGGTTTATGCTATAAATAATGTGATTAATGCCTATTGCTAATTTAGTATTGTACATAATTCTGACTGTGTGAGTATAAAATTTGATCAGCATTACTGTTAGGCAACTGGGCTTTCTGGCTGAGCAAGGGAAAAACTTTATATTTTATAACATTTTGTCATCTTTTTAATAGTGCATTATCTCAGAGCCAGACACTCTGGACATGATAAAATAATATGAAACTTTGCATGATTGATGGTTACAATTAGTAACTAATAACTAATAGCATTTTGAACTCTACCCATTGTTACTACTTTCTTCAGTCTTGACCACTTTTCAAGGTCACAGCAGTAGGAGGTAGCTGTGAAGTTGTATATTTTGGTAAATGTGTATGTGATCCACACACTCATCCAGTTCAAACTTTGTTTGGTTTGCTAAATTTTTATATATAGACTGGTTAGATTAGAGCAGTATCACTATCAATATTAGAATTTACACTAAATTGAAACTTCACTTTTTCTTGTGAGTTGGCATTTTCTTTGTCTGATTTACTTCAAACTGTTTGTGGATGTTACAAAGTTATGAGCAGGGTAGGAAAGAATCAAAACCTTTTTCTTTTTCTTTTTTTCTTCTGCATGATGATCAGTTGAAAGAAAAAATAAGTCACACTATTATTTAATACTCATCATTAATATCAATCATGCTTTCGCTTATCATTGTCAACGGTGTCAGTACCATCTAAAAGTTGATACCGTATTGTTGCAGGCCAATTTCATTGACGACCCAGTGGAAATCTACACTTACATGTTTGACCAGAACATTGGCTGCGGTTTGACAATGTTGTATGAGGAATGGGCCAACTTTTTGGAACGTCTTGGCAACACAAAGAAAGCAGACACCATCTACCTAGAAGGCATTTCTCGGGGCGCTCAGCCTCTTGATGCCCTCAGATTGAAACACAGGTTTGTTCCTAAGCTTTATGTTGTGTGTTTGTGGTTTGGTGATATCATTTGAGGAGTGTTTCCAACCTCCTTGAGTGTCTTGGCAACACAAAGAAATTGGACAGCATCTCACTAGAACTTTAGAAGGCATCATTCGGGGGGCTTGGCCCCTTGATGCCCTCAGATTGAAACACAGGTTTGTTTTTATTATCTTAAGCTTTATCTGTGGTTTGGTGATATTGTTTGGGGAGTGTGCCAGCTTCCCAGAATGCCTTGGCAACATAAAGAAAGCAGACACCATCCCTCTAGAAGGCATTGCTCAGGAGGTGTGGCCTCTTGCTGCCTTCAGTATACTCAGACTGAAACACAAGTTTGTTCTCAAGCTTTATGTGTGGGTGTGTGGGTGTTTTTTGGGGGGTGTGTGCTCAAAACTGTTGACTGCACTGTAGATTAACTGCCGCTTTTGTACACCAGAACTGCTAACACATTTTGATTAGCATTATCACAGAGTCTGTGTCATGCAATTTTTGCACAGCAAAACTGCTATCTCACAGTAGCATACAAAGACTGGGAGAATTGTAGTGGATATGACTGACAGTGATCAATACATGAATGCAGTTTTATTAGTGGTTTGAAGGTAAGTTGCTTGTGTGTGTGTGTGTACATGCATGTGTCTCTTGACTTGTCCTTTAGTTTTGTTAACTTCTTTCTTCTGAAATCAGTCCGTTGAAACAAACCGACTTTGTGCTTGCAGTGAGTTCCAGATGCGAGTGGCACGAGGCATCACCCTTCAGCCAAGGGGCTTAGAGGAGGAGAGTCAGACGGAAGAGGAGCAGAGAACAGTGCTCGGTAGACTGAAGGCTGACAAGAAGAACCGTGTGGGCACATTTAGGACAGGCGCAGTTAAACTAGGTAAATGAATGTCATTTGGCAAGTCAGTTTGCCATATGTTCTTTTTTCAAACTTACCTGAAGTATAAATTCTATAAATGTTCTAACCACAGGAATAATTTTGTTCATTGTCTCTGTCTCGTTCTTTTGACATTCCTGACTTGCTTAGTTTGCTGCTGTTTTAAATCATTTACTGATTTGATGGACTGTGTTAGGAGTTGCAACCCTTTGTAGTGTGATGAATTGTCAAATTTTGTAGGCTTCAGTTTCTCATAGGACAATTTGGTTGGAGGAGTCTGAGCATCACAAAGTCCTCACCTCAGCAGTCCTGTTTTGGTTGTCTGACTGCAGGTCACGCCCGACCTCTGGCATCGTCCCACTCAGCCCCACAGCAGCAGACTGGGCCTGGGTTCCAGGTATTTCAGGATGAGAATGCCCCCATCACCTCGGCCCCGCAGCAAACCGGGGAGCGCAAGACCATACCTGTGAGAGAGCAGCTCAATCGAGAGAACGAACAGGCACCTGGCGTGTGGACAAAAGCCAGGGTCAGTAGGTTTTGTGTTTTTGCTCTGTCAGCTTTTGCCCTTTCTCCCTGGGGCATGACAGGTATTATATGTGTTCAGTTTAGAACTGGCCCAGATTGGCGACGGTTGCAACCCAGCCTCAATCTTCAGAGCAGCTAAGTCACTGCGTTAGGATGAGTGGTACTCTTCATTGTTCATCTTCTGTGTTTTGACTTTTTTCTGTGTGTGTGGGTGTTAATTAAAATTAAATAAAGTTACTTCACATGTGCAGCTGTGTTGTATTTACCCTGTATGTGTGCAAATGATTTGTGTAACCAGCAGTAACCATTGTCTCATGTCTGTTAGTTGCCAATGTGAAGTGCTTAGGGCTCTTAGGGCTCATCTTGAGATGAGGTGCTTGATGAGTGTTCCTTATTTTTATTCTTCTTCTTCGTGCAGGCCCCGCAGCGTAAAGGCGTTGCAGCAGCGGCAGCACTGCCAGCTCAGCCAGCTTTCACCATCCACGAGGATGAAAATGCCAGGCAACAGCAGCAGTGAGACCTTAGCATTTGCCTCCTTTTTTTCTTTCTTCATGGTTTTGACTCACATGGCCAGCTGTGGTTTAAGCCTTAACTTTAGGGTTTTCTGAACCCCTTGAGCCTTGTGACCATTGCAGGCTGTGCATTGTGGGCGGTCTTTCTCCCAGCCTGAGTGTTTTTAGCCCACAGCTGTGTGTGTGTGTGCAGTGTGCTTCTGTCAGTTGCTCATAACTTTAAAAAGTACTCACAGGACATTACCCAAATTTCACATGCTTATTAATTTTTATGTGTGATAATTGTTTACCGTGTATGAATTTGATTGTGCTGGGGTTGTCCTGAGGTGACCCTGTGTAGTTGACAGGATGTTGAAATCCAGATAATAACTAGCTTATGCTGGGGCCATGCCTGTTGAACCCATCTCTGATGAAAAATCCCTTGTGGTGTTGATGAGTAGGATTTGATTGCCTCATTGGTCATTTGCGACAATGTTTCATTCAACTGAGATCTTAGATCTTTGATGTCTGGTTCAGTATTGCTCTCCTTGTAGCCAAAAACCTCATCCAAAAGTAGCCTTGCCATAAAATGCTTGCATTTACTCACACTGATGAAAACAAATTGACCTGGAGTTGGAAATTGTTGGAAAGCTAGATCTTTCAAGCTTTAAAAAACGTTTTTTTAAGGTAATAACCTCTGTTGAGCTCTCATTGTGCCTACTGACATTGATGATGACCTTGGCCTAATGACCTGCATGGGTGATTGATTGTCAATCCCCCCTCCCGAAAAACAACAACAAAAACAACAACACACACAACTGATTGAGGTTTTAAGAGAGAGTTTTTGTGTCCTGTCAAAATGTCTCTTAAAACAGAGATGCACTTGGTACTTCCCTCACAGTTGCCTGTGGTTTATCCACACTGTCCCGTCACCCCTTCCCTGTCTGGCTTTGCTGTGCAGTGCCAGCGGACCTGTGGTGGACAGCCACGTGCTGAGCACCAGGAAAGCCGAGAAGCCGGGGCACATGCTGGACCCCATTCGCAACACCCCCTCCACTCACGAGCGCCCCATGTACTGCAAGGAGAAGGTGTACTGCGGCACGCAGGAGTTCTCCTTTGAGGAGATTCGGGGGCTCCGCTACATGGAGAGGAAGCAAAAGCAGCACCAGGAAGGTAAGTTTGGCAAGGCCTGTTGCAGTCTAGAGAGCTTTGGCCGCAAGCCATAGAAGGTCAAGACGGGTTGAGGGGGATATTTCAAACTAATTAAGCTTCATGTTCATGCCGGCTTTCTGACATGCTGTGTTTGAAACAACAAAAGAGCTTTTGTTTCAAACTGGTACTGTGTTTGAAACAACGAAAGAGCTTTTGTTTCAAACTGGGAAATTAATTTGTGTCCATGCATATAGTGTTTTTCAATGATCTCATTTGTGAAAAGATCTAAACTTTTTTCTTCCTCTCCATTTATGAAAAGCTTCGAATGGGAATAGCATCAGCATATATTATATATTGCTACGTTGCACTGTAGCAACTGTATACTCTGACTAAAGCAGACTTTTAAGTAAAAGAAAATGTTTTGTGAGCAATGGGTTATACTGATCGGACTTCTGTTGTTTTATGCTTTAATGTTTTAGAGGAACAGCGCAGGCTTGCAGAGCAGCTGAAGGAGATGAAACTGATCCGGGACCAGTTTCAGAAAGACATACAGAGTATGCGAGCAGAACAGAGGCAACTTCTTGCCATACAGAGGTGAAGAAGACATGCTGTTTATTGTGTAGCACAGTGCGCAGTTGTAGCTCAATGCTGTGGCATAGCGGTAGAGCATCTGATGATGACCCTCTCTCACCCTTTCTCATTCACACACATTCACATGCACTATCCCCCCCCCCCCCCCCCCCCCCCCCCCCCGGCACTGTGTTTCTCTCTCTTTCTTAAACCACTTCTCTTAAATGGTAAACCGTTTTTTGCAAATTTATTTAATGAAAAGTTGTAATGACTCCCTTTTTGGACATAAGTATGGTTGTTATTGTCATGATGGTATATTACTTTGTGTCTTTTATATAAGTGTCCCCAGAATTTTTTATTTGTTTGATTGTGGTGTTTTTGAAGAAGCTCCTGATGTGACGCACGTTCCCTTCTCTTTTACAGACAAATAAATGCCCAGGGAAACTTGTCCTCATGTGAGAGCTCCAGCGTACAGCCCAGCCCAGTGTGCGCTGGCGGCAGTGGGGGACGCTTTCAGCCCAGCCATGACACCTCCAGCTTCAGCGCCCCCGTGTCCTCTGCCCCCTCCTCCGCCAGCTTCAGCGGCCCCCTGCCCTCGGCCCCCTCCTCCGCCAGCTTCAGCGCCCCCCAGTCCTCGGCCAGCTTCAGCGCCCCCCTTCCTTCAGCCTCCTCTGTCTCGTCCTCGGCCAACTCCAGCCTGCATCGACAGGCTGCGCCCAATCTGTCCACGTCGGCCACAGGGCTGCAGGCTGCCAGTCTGAACAGCAGCCAGAAAACACCGGTGCTGAACAGCTCGGGACCCAGCATGCCCTCCTCAGGCAGCGGCAGCGGCGGGCGTTTCCAGCTGCATCAGTCTCGCTCAGCTGGGCCCACTCCTGAAGGCAACACATCCAGACATGTGAGATCCTTCCCAGTGTTGATAGGAGTGCGTGGTGGTGATTCTTGTGGTGGATTAGTTAAAATTCGGTTTCATTGTTCCGGTGTGAATGTAATCCCGTAAAAAACACAGATTTGAGTTGTTTGCACTGATCAGCTACAGTGTGTCTGTTTCCCTAAGGAAACAGGCCTGTTTGCGTCAAGTACATAGTGATGCTCTTAGAAATTGGCATAAAAATTGCAGTTGTGATTTGCAGACTGCCTCTTCAACAGTTTCTTTTTTTAACCTAAATCCAGCTCGGGTCGGTGGGATCTGCTGCTTGTAGCTTGGCTGCCATCTTAACAATGACAAACAGCGTATACAAAATTAATCCTTAGGTTAAACATTTTGTTTTCCATCCAGTTATGTTTAATGCTGATACTGCAAAGGTAGCACTGTCTTGTTTTGTGCTGCTAGTGGCTAGAGGGAATGCTACTTTAGAGCAGGCAGGTGATATGCCTTTGATGAGATCGTGATCAGAATGTGCAGTAAAAGAGGCAGCAAGAACTGAAGCTTGCTTGCTTTACATGCAGAGTTTGACAAGCACCTCTCCCACAATCAACATGAAGGAAGCTCTGCAGATGGTGCAAGGCATGTACAATGCCACCCTAGACTGCGACAAGATCAGCGCCTGGACGCAGGAGGACACTGAAATGACAGGTCTGTTGTTGTTTTTTCAAGAGAATGTTTGTCTTGCTTCTGGGAACCACCTCTTCACCTTCACTGGGGCTATGGTTGTACGCTGGTATCCTGTTTACTGGGCACTGTGTCTGTGCATGTGTGTGTGTGTGTGTGTAACATGTGACTATGAGAAGAGTTTTGAAATTTGTGTTTAGACATGACAGTATGATTTTCCGGAGGTGACCCCGTGTGCTTGACAAGATGTTAAAATGCAGTTAATTACTTACTTGTTCCAGTTCAAATTCCTGAACTGCATGCATGTTTTACTCTAGGCGTACGTAAAAATCCCTATGCAACTTGGCCTGTAAAGAAGTACATGTTCAGCACATACTTTACAAAGAGGTCTTCTCAGAATCTGGATGGATCAGCATTGCAGAAATTGTTACTGGGTATCATTATAATGGAGAGGGAGTAGTGGGAGGGGCCACACACGTCTGAACCTTGTGGAAGATCTGATGACTACTGATGCAGGGTACCGCCAGATGAAGCATTGACAGCATCTTCATATCTTCACTCAGTTGCTTCCAGTCATAAACTGTTCTGACAAAGACAATTTAACCTGTTCTCTCATGCTTGTGTATGGGTACTGTGAATCTTTGACATTGCTAGTGGTGTATGTGTAGATCAAGTTGTTTGTCTTGCTTTCTGTATTGGATTTTTGACTGGGCGTGGAAGACATAATTATGAGGATGCGATGATTAGCGTTTGGATGTACATCCATATCACAGACCTTGAAATGCACCTCTTGCACACACTAAACCATTTTTACATCAACAGAAATTCTTGGTCACTGGGACTTGCATATTAAAAGGTCAGAAGATCTTGTGGTAATGCTGGCAATAACATGAAATTGTATTGTGTGTTGTTCAGAGGCTGTACAGGCCCCAACAGTGGCTGCGCCCATTGTGGTGTTTGAAGAGATGCAGCAGCAACCCACTCAGCCAACTGCCTTCCCCATCTTTTGCGACGAAAAGGACCCTGATCAGGAAAACAGGTAAACTCCTAGTGTTACTAGGCTTAGAGGAGAATTTGATCATTCCTTTGGGTTTCAGTGTGGAACAGATGAAGCTAAGATGTGAACAGTTTAATTTGTCAGTTTATTTATCAATTTCTTTGTGCAGTTTGTTGTCATGGAATTTTGTTTGTTAAAAACATGACAAACGTTTTTTGAGGTGTTGCATGAGGTGACTCCTTTGTAATTAACAAGGTGTAGCCCGGCAGCGTGAGCAGTATTACAGGTAAATGTAGGTGTGAAAAATGTGTAGCAACAAACATTTGCAATGAATTTGATTTCTGATTATAAAAATTTAATTGGAACAAAAATTCTCTGTGACAAAATTGGAACAAAATTATCCATATTTTGTCACATTTTCACTGAACACAATCATATATAATATATGCACATTAATAATATGCTGTGGATCAGTTGAGCTGACTGCACAGTAATGCTGAAAATTACTGGTTGAGTGTTTGCCTGATTATAATGTGTCACTTGTCAGCCTTGTGTTCAACAGACCCCCAGCGTTTGGCAGCCAGATGTCTGGAGGTAAAAAAGGTCTCACGGTGCCAGGTGGGAGGAAAGCCTTGCAGGAAAAACCCATCTCTGTTCCTGCTGCAGCTCCAGTAGAGTGTAGTGCTGAGGTAAGGGAGCGCACAACGTTCTGAATGTAGCATTCAGACATCAGATGTTTTCATTAACAGAGGAATTCCGTCAAGTGAGGAGCGGCAGGGGTCGTTCTTGAGAAGAGAGAACTGTACAAAATTGTACTTGAGTACTTTCTAGGGAAGAGGTTTTGGTAACAGATTTGTTGATTTCTATCAAGACGGATATTTCAGAATCTGATGTCTGTGTATTGATGGAAGCAGTTGTTGTTGCACGACCTGTTGTCGTTATTGTGATCTGTCCCACATTGCGTGCCTATTGGGTAGATACACCAAGTTGTTGTTAGTGTGATCCATCCCACATTGTATCCCTATTGGGTTGATATACCCTGTTGTTGTTCATGTGATCTGTCCCACATTG